>JAVJIF010003579.1:0-92965 GCA_038442645.1 Agave tequilana | reverse complement strand
CAAAGGAAATTTCCACACACGAGCCTTTACACCCAATGGATTACAAATGGTCTATATAAATTGGAGTATCCAACTCCAACAAAGCTAGCCTCTACCCAAGAGGAACCTCAACCCAATGGGATAACAGTCATTTGGTGATCAAAAGACCACAACTCTCTCTTACAACTTCTTATAGAGTGGAGTATGATTTTTGGCTCAAGAAGTAAAGTGAGAGAAAAATTTCAGTAGATGAGATTTAAAAGACTTGGAAACTAACTGAAAACTTTTGCAATTGAAAGAACTTAGAAAATGAAAGCAAGTAAACTTTTCTTCTCTTTTGAAAACTTGAAACTAGGATGTTTTTTCTTGTAAAAACTAAAGACCAATGATCTCTATTTATAGGGAATGGATAAATACCATTCATAAGTGATACTAGGTCATTAGGGGTGAGTTAAGCCACTTAGAAACAAAAAATAGCCGTTAGAAACACTAGAAAACAAATAGATTCAAAATATAGCCGTTGGGGCATTTTGGACAACTGCCGGTCGAGTAGCAAACCACTTGGCCAAAAGAGCCGTTGGCTCCGGTCGACTGCCCGGTCGACCGTCGGCTATAATAAAACAGAGAATTAAACTGCCAGTCAATTGGGCCGGTCGATTGGAAAACCCAGAGTTAGGGTCATGCAGTCAATCGACCGGTCGGTCGTCGACCGCAGGGTCTGTCGGTTGATCGGCAGACATGCACGCATATGGCCATAAGGCCCAGTCGACCGGACGGTCGACCGATCTGGCCTGAAACAGTACCGGTCGACCGTTCCCGGTCGACCGTAAAGGCTTGAAACAGATTTTAAAGATGTTTTTAAAACTTTCAAATATTTTTGAAATATTTTTAAATGGTTTGAGGTTTAAGTAGCATGCTATAGGAGATGAGATATATGTTTTAAACTAGATATAAAAATTTTGAAATATTTTGAAACATGTTTATTAATCAAACATGCACCAAAACAAACATAACCAAAAACTTGTATTTTGAAAAGTGTATTTTTGTGTGTGTGTTTTCTTAGCACAACTATCATATCCTTACTCTTTAACAAACTAATTCTTACAATGGTTCTAGGTGACTACAAGATCTTCAATTTGGGCTTTTTCATATGTGTCGTTGAATAACTTGAATTCTTGATCCCATATTGAGTCAACTTGAGTAAACACCACCTTCCTTTAGGGAAGAAAACATCTTGAATCCTTAAAACCTTGAAACAATTTTAAACACTTAAACATGATTAGTACAAATAATTATATATGTTTTGTAATCATCAAGACTCTAAAAAACCGGGTGATTGTACCCTTGGGCCAACAATCTTCCCCTTTTTGATGATGACAAAACATATGAGTTATTAACAAAAAAAAAAGAAAAAGGAGCCTGAAAGCTCCCCTTCAAATCATGCTATATACCAAGAAAATGAACTTTACCGATTTTGCATGAAAAAGAATAAAAATGGCATGAGAAAGAAATAAAAACTAAAAAGTATTTCTCCCCCCTTTTTGTCATGCATCAAAAAGGGTCAAATTTAATAAACAATTTTTGAAATGTATTTGTAAAAAATTTATGAATCCATAACACAAACATTTAATTCACCACAAATAAAGAAAATCTATTATAATCTAGGGGTTTGGTAAAAATATCGGCAAGTTGAAAATCGGTGAAAACATAATCAATTTCAATATCACCTTTCTCATAATGATCTCTAAGAAAGTGATATCGAATGTCAATGTGCTTTGTCTTACTATGTTGATTTGCAGTTTTAGTTATATGAATAGTACTAGTATTATCACAAAATATTTTAATATGGTCATAATGCAAATCATAGTCAAGGAGAGTATGTTTCATCTAAAGAACTTGTGCACAGCAAGCCCCGGCCGCAACATACTCCGCCTCGGCAGTTGAGAGGCTACAAATTTTTTCTTCTTGAAAGACTATGAAACAAGACAATTTCCTAGAAACTGACATGTTCCACTAGTACTCTTCCTATTCAACTCTATAACCCACATAGTCGACATCCGAAAACTCGTAATGAAAATTGTCCTATCTTCAAATACCTCAAACCCATTCCAATGGTGCCCTTAAGGTATCTAATTATGCGTTTTACCGCAATCAAATGGGACTCTTTAGGACATGATTGAAATCGTGCACAAAGAACACACACAAAACATAATATCTGGCTGACTAGCCGTTATATATAACAAACTACCAATCATGCTACGATAGAGTTTAATGTCTACATTTATACCTTGCTCATCCTTGTCAAGCTTTGTTATAGTAGCTATGGGAGTTTTGCTTGTCTTAGCCCCTTCAAGCTCAAATTTCTTGATAAGTTCCTTCGTGTACTTGGCTTGATTGATAAAAATCCCATCCTTCCTTCGCTTGATTTGGAGACCAAGGAAGTAGTTAAGCTCGCCCATCATAGACATCTCAAATTCCTCCTTCATGCATGATTCAAAATCTTTGCAAAGTTTTTCATTAGTAGAATCAAATATAATATCATCATCATATATTTGAACAATAAGAATATCATTTTCAACATGTTTGGTAAACAAAATAGTATCTATTGTTCCTTTAGCAAAACCATTTGAAATAAGAAATGAAGAAAGTCTTTCATACCAAGCCCTAGGGGCTTGTTTTAAATCATAAGAGCTTTGTCTAATTTGAAAACAAAATCCGGATGTGTAGGATCAACACACCCGGGGGTTGTTTAACATACATTTCCTCTTCAATAAATTCATTTATGAAAGCACTTTTTACATCCATTTGAAAAAGTTTAAAATCTTAATATGAAGCAAAAGCAAGTGTCATCCGTATGGCTTCAAGCTGTGCTACGGTGCAAAGGTTTTTTTCAAAATCGATACCTTCGACTTGAGTGTAACCTTGGGCCACTAACCTAGCTTTATTCCTAACAACATTGCCTGACTCTCTAACTTATTCTGAAAGATCCATTTAGTACCAATTGTTGGTCTATCATGAGGTCTAGGAACAAGGTGCCAAACTTGGTTGCGCTCGAATTGATTGAGCTCCTCTTGCATGGCAAGCAACCAATATGAGTCACCCTCAGCTTCGAGGATGTTCTTTGGTTCAAAATGAGAAATAAATGCATAGCGCCCACAAAGATCATGAAGTTTAGAATGAGTAGTTATCCCTTTTGATACTTCACCTATAATAAGATCCTTGGGATGATGTGGAGTAAATCTCTAATCTTTTGGAAGTGGTTGTGTTGGCTCCACTTCAACTTCTTGAACTTCACTTTCCCCATCAACCTTTGGCTTGTCCTCTTGAGTAGGTAAGTCCTTCAAGCTTATTCTCTCCATGTCTTCACCTAAGGAATCTATTTCTATAATATTCTCAACAAACAAATTAGATTCCTCAACTTTACATGTATAGATTCTTCAATAGTCAATGTAGATTTATTGAAAACTCTATAAGTTTTACTAGTGTTAGAATAACCAATAAAAATTGCTTCATAAGATTTTGCATCAAACTTTCCTAAGTTATCTTTAGTATTTAAATAAAACACTTACAACAAAAAACTTTAAAATAAGAGACATTAGGTTTTCTTGAATAGTAAATCTCAAAAGAACTTTTAGAAGTGTTTTTACATAAGAAAATCCTATTTGACATGTAACAAGATGTGTTCATAGCCTCGGCCCATAGGTATTGAGGGAGACGTATTCATTTATCATTATCCTAGTCATTTCTTGTAATATTCGATATTTCCTCTCAACAACTTCATTTTGTTGTGGAGTTCTAGGACAAGATAGTTCATGCTTAATTCCATGTTGTTCGCAAAAAGTGGTAAAGGGTTGGTTATTGAATTCACCACCTCTATCACTTCTTATTCGTAAAATAAAGAATCTTTTTCCTTTTCAACTCTTTTCCTAAAAGTTTAAAAATGTGAAAAGGCTTGATTTTCATGTTCTAAAAAGAAAACCCAAGTAAAACGAAAAAAATCATCAACTAAAACGAAAGCAAAACGATTCCCACTTAGACTTTTAGTTTTAGTAGGACCAAACAAATCCATATGAATCAACTCTAAGGGTCGTGATGTCATGATATCCTTGATGGATTTGAAAGAGGACTTGGTTTGTTTCCAAAGTTGGCACGCATTACAAATGCGGCCATTTTTTAAATTTCAAGTAAGGAATACCTTTCACCATTTCCTTGTTATTTAATCTAGATAGATGGTCAAAAAAATATGGCCTAATCTTCTATGCCGTAATCAAGAGTCATCATTGAAGTCATTCAAACAAGAAGCATTGTATTGCATATTAGACATATCAATCATGTATACATTATTTTCATGAAATCCGAAAAATATACATGCATTAGTCTTTTTATCAATTGCACTACAAGTTAAGTCATCAAAAATCACATTAAAACCTTTATCACAAAGTTGACTAATACTCAAGAGATTATGCTTGAGGCCATCAACTAAAGCAACATTTTTTATTATAGAAGATATACCAAGTTTAATATTACCTATACCGATGATTTTTTCTTTGACGTCATCTCCGAAGGTGACGGTGCTACCTTCATGGTATCTTGATATGGTTGCAAAGTTGTTAATATTTCAAGTCATGTGCCTTGAGCAACCACTATCAAGATACCACCGCTCCCTATGTCTTTGAGCTTTAGAGTGTACCTACATCATGTAACAAATTCATTGACTTTGGTACCCAAATTTTCTTGGGTTCTTGAATGTTAGCATTAACCCAAACATGATTATGTGATGCATTTATCCTATCATAACAAAATTTAACCAAATGACCCTTTCGGCCACAATATGAGCATGCATAAACTTTACCATACATGAATGCATGATGAGTGTGTGGGGTGTGGACATGTTTTGGGTGTTTAGCATGATGTGAGTGTGAAGGTTGTAATTTATGAACATGGGTGTGTGTAGCATGTGATTGTTTCTTTGAGATATGTTTCTTAGAAAACATAGCCTCTAGTCTAAATTTATCAAATTTACATTTCTTTAAAACTTCTCCTAATGAGTCAATTTCTTTTTTAGCATGGAAATCTTATCTTTATCAATTAGTGAAATTTTACTTTTACAAGAAATTTTATAAGCATCAAAATCCTTTTTAGTATAAATAAGAGTTGAAAACAATTCATCTTTTTCTTTTGTGAGAGTGAAAATTTTGTGGTTAAGTGATTCATTTTCCTTTTTCCTTTTTAAATATTTCTTTTTGAGAAAATCATAATTTTGAGATAGTTCTTCAAAAGCTTCTCCTAATTTATCTATAGATAATTCACAATCTTCAATAGATGATTTGGGGGTTACCTTATTTGTGCTTTCATTTGCCATGAAACACATGTGGGCGGTGTCAATTTCCTCATCAGATTCACTCTCCGAATCCCAAGTAGCTTTTAAAACTTTCTTCTTGTATGGCTTCTTGGAGGTGGAAGGTTTGCCCTTGTTTTTTGGACATTCCGCAACGATGTGTCCCGGCTTCCGGTAATTAAAGCAAATGATTTTCTTCTCTTCTTTACCTTGCCATTTTCTTTTATTTTGAAATTTAGCCTGTTGTACATTCTCCGAACGTTCCTCACTAGAAGAGAAAGATCTTCATCATTCTTTCTTCATCATCTTCGTCGGAGTAGGTGGAAGAGCTTTTAAAAACAATTGCTTTCTTTTTTGGAGGCCCATCTCTTCTCTTGCTTTTTGTTCCATCTCATGGGTCTTGAGATTCCCAATGAGATCGATGAGCTCCATTTCCTCTTTGTCGTTGAGTTCCTTCAAAGTTGTAGCTTTGACTTCCTAAGATGGGGGAGTGCACGGATGATCTTCCTTACTTTTTGGTTGTTATCAATGCCGTCACCTAAAAAAGAAAGACCGTTAGATATCTTTGTAAATTTTGTAGCCATATCATCTATGGATTCATTTTCTTGCATGAAAAAGTTTTCATATTGGGAACATAGAAGGTCAATTTTGACCCTCTTTACTTGTGATGTTCCCTCATGAGTGACTAGAAGGTGAGTCCGAATCTCGTATGCAGATTTGCAGTGAATGACTCTAGCAATGTCATCGTCATTAAGAGCTTAAAGTAAGCCATAGTGTTGCCTAGTATTAGCATCAAACTCTATCGTGGCAATGTCAGACCAAGTGTTCTCATCACCAAGGGGTGCGCTAAAAGGTTTAGTCATCCCCTTTGCAACCTGGCTCCCTAAGGATTGCAAAAACACGGTCATCTTAACCTTTCATATGGGAAAGTTAAGGCCATCAAACTTGGGTGGGGTCGTAATACCTTCGGCCATCTTTACTAAAGTGTATGAGGATGAAATATAAAAAGAGTGATTAGCAATATAGGATCTCTCTAAGGATATTAAGCCAAGAACCTAGTGACCAAAGCTCTCATACCAATTGAAAAATACCTAGAGGGGGTGAATAGGTGTTAGTGCAATCTAATGCTCTTTTTGAACAAGTATAGATGAATGATGCAAGCAGTCACTCAAAATAAAAAATTGAAGCCGATTTTCCCGTGAAGGGCTCTAAAACTTCTCCTCTTTGATTTCTCTAGATTATGAGTTGAGGTGCGTAATTGCTTTCTTATTGAGATGAGTAAAGACCAAAATGCAAGTAGATGAAATGAGTGCAATAATGAAATACAAACAAGTAGTATTACAAGTAAGGAATATAAAACAATAGAGAGCAAAAAGGAAATCAATCGCAAATATAAGTAATTTGTTTTGATGTTCGAGCCACTGCTCTACGTCCCTGCCTTCACCACTATGAAGGATTTTCACTAAATTCACAAAGACAATTTTCACACAGGAACCTTTACACTCAAGGGGATTACAAATGGTCTACACAAGACCGGAGTATTCAACTCCATCAAAGCTAGCCGCTACACAAGAGGACCTCAACGCAATGGAATACAAGTCACTTGGTGATCAAAAGACTACAAATTCTCTCTTACAACTTCGTATAGAATGGAGTATGATTTTTGGCTCAAGAAGTAAAGTGAGAAAAAATTTCAGTAGAAGAGATTTAAATACTTGGAATCCAATTGAAAACTTTTGCAATTGAAAGAACGTAGAAAATGAAAGCAAGTAAACTTTTATTCTCTTTTGAAAACTTGAAACTAGGATGTTTTTCTTGTAGAAAATTAATGACCAATGACTTCTATTTATAGGGAATGGATAAATACCATCATAAGTGATACTAGGTCATTAGGGGGAGTTAAGCCAGTTAGAACAAAAAATAGCCATTGAAAACACTAGAAAAACAAACAGATTCAAAATATAGCGTTGGGGCATTCTGGACAGCTGCGGATCGACCGGCAAGCCACTTGGCCAAAAGAGCCATTGGCTCAGTCGATCGCCAGCTATAATAAAATAGGGAATTGAACTACCAGTCGACCAGGCCGGTCGACTGGCAAAACCTAAGAGTTGGGGTCATGTAGTCGGTCGACTGGTCAGTTGACCGTAGGGTCTGTCGGTCGACCGGCCCGGTCGACTGGCAGAGTGCACATACGTGCACACCCATGGCCATAAGGCCCAGTCGACCGATCTGGCCTGAAACAGTACCGGTCGACCGGTCCGGTCGACCGTAAAGGCTTGAAACAGATTTTAAAGATGTTTTTGAACTTTGAAATATTTTTAAATGGTTTGAGGTTTAAGTAGCATGTTATAGGAGATGAGATACATGTTTTAAACTAGATATATGAAAATTTTGAAACATGCATATTAATCAAATATGCACCAAAACCAATATAACCAAAAACTTGTATTTTGAAAAGTGTATTTTTGTGTGTATGTTTTCTTGAGCACAACTATCATATCCTTACTCTTTAACATACTAATTCTTATAATGGTTCTAGGTGACTACAAGATCTTCAATTTGGGCTTTTCCATATGCATCATTGAATAACTTGAATTCTTGATCCCGTATTGAGTCAACTTGAGTCAACACCACCTTCCTTTAGGGAAGAAAACATCTTGAATCCTTAGAACCCTAAAACAATTTTAAACACTTAAACATGATTAGTATAAATAACTATATATGTTTTGTAATCATCAAAACTCTAAAACTGGGTGATTGTACCATTGGGCGAACAAAGAGAAGTATGGTGAAAATAATGAAGTGAGAAACATAGAAGAATGATTTTTTGTGATTTTGTTTGTAAATCTAAAACAAAGTAAAAAGAGAAAACCTATGGCTACTAACTACTAATAGCTCCACTAATCATGCTAATCTCTTAGTGATAGTTGCCTCACATGTATCATTGGCCATCACTAGTCCTTGATTCAAGAGCGTTTCAAAGCATGACCTATATGTTGACTTGTCACATCCAAACTCAACAAACAAGTGCAAGCTACACTCAAACCATTAAAACTAAATAAGAGTAAGCATAGAATAAAGTAATGCTAGCCTGTTAGAGAGTTAGGATGTTAAAGTGTTAGAATCCATCATCATGAGCCATCAATGCTCTTGCAAGAGTAAGGCCAAGTAGAGGCTATTAGATTCATGTGGATTATCAAGTAAGAAGTTAACAAGTTAGTGATCAGTAGTTAATTTCCATGAGAGAAAATTAGCTAAACATGTAAAAGGAGTTAGAGAGAAGATAACAAAGACAGGTAAAGAGAGAACCTTCATAGATTGTCACATTCTTACAAGCACTCTTGCTTTCCAACCATGTACCACTCTCTCTCCTATTACAAGATCTATAAGAAATGAAAAATATAAAGGAGGGAGAAGAAGAACAATTAACCTAAACTACCCTAAACTACAATATGGAGAAGAAAACTACCCTAACTCTATGGATATCTCCTAATTCAGACCACAAAGGGGGGATTTATAGGCACCAGGAGAACGAGGGCCAGGGAACAAACCCTGGCCTGAAGTACTAGCACAACGACGCCAGTACAGCCGCGGAAACGTGGCCAAAGCCGCGTTTCCATGGCTGTACTAGGGTGGCGCCGCCTGCTGCACGCTGCTCGCTTGTCCCCCTGTCTGCTGTATGTCCTGGTTTCTGAATTTGGGTCCCCAGTTTTGAAGAAACCACCCTCCAAAGTCAATAGCTATCTTTTTAAGTTTTTAATCACCAATTAAATGGTGATTTTGGGTCTTCTTTTTATTTCGTGCCATGGACCTAGAAACATACAAGAGAGGTATTATTAGCAGAATTTATATTAAATAAATGTGTAGATGTGGTATGAAATATGCAGTTTTAGAGACTAATCACACCCCCCACACTTATCTTTTGCTCATCCCGAGCAAAAAAAAAGAACGAAGAAATTATTACACTACTTTCGCAGGTGAGACGATTGCACTGAGATGTATTACAAGCCATTAAGCCTCTAATTTCCCCTAGAGGATGAGTTTTGTCTCCTGAGAGTTTTCAGCGGATTACACCCACAAAATCTATAAAGAAATAAATCAAATGTTAGTATTTAAAAGCACATTTTGAAATAGAGAAAAGTATTAAAATATTTTGCGAAAATTTAAGTAATCCAAGGTCATAGGTTAACCGAAATTATTTTAAGTCAAAATACAAAATCTTGTTATAAATTAAATGTAAGAATTTAAAATTGAATCGATTTTTTGATATTTCATAAAACTCTTAGAAAAATATGCACTTTGTGAACAGTGAAGATTTTTAGGATATTGATTCTAACTTTCATGCCATTTATTTAATATTTTTTATTTTTTCTTTCCTTAGTTTTCTTAGGATTTCTAGCTTACCCGGGTAGTGAGCCTTTAACAGGTGACTCCCAAACTAGATAATTTTAGGGCATCAAATGAGAAAACATCCCTCAGATTTAAGAACTCGAGTAAACAAGGCCACAAAATTAAAGGAGATTATTTTATTTTGTCTTCTGTTTTAGGCGTGAATAATCATGCTTCCTGAGGCATAATTACCAACTTCAATAAGAAATTTTATTCATTTATATATATAATTTTTATGGTATTTTCAGTCTTTGTTTTAATCCTAAAAAATTATGTAAGTGTGAAGTGCATAAATCTAAGGCAAAAAAATTCAAGATCAAATTATCTTTCTAATCCTACTTCCATATCCTAAAATTTAAACAAGATCTATTATTTTGACTTGGTTTAAAAATTCATAATTTTAGGTCTTCCTAGTACTTAAGATTATCTTAATTTTCTTAAAATAAATCAAAAACCTCTATTAATTCAAAAAGTTTTGTAAAAAGAAAAGAAAAGAAAAAAGTTTCTATACAAAATTTAAAAATTTCCTAAAAAGAAGTATAAAAGAAAGAAAATTTAAAACTAACTATATTAGTAAATCCCCCCATACTTATCTCATGCATTGTCCTCAATGCATCGTGAATGTGTATATACATGAAATAAATTAGAAGGGAAGGAAAATTACCTCATGGTGGTGGCTCTGGTGGTGATCTAATTGGTCTATAAAATGCGGCCCAATTCAAAAATTGTGGATCTTGCAGGAACCCACCCGTGACCTCTCTAATACGACCCAGTAAAATATTGGAGAACTGTATGATCTTATTGAAAAAATTATCCCATCCAATTTTCACATTTTCAAAAATAATTACTGAATCATTTTCTTCAACATTCTTGTCCCACAATAAAGTGTGATTTTGAGAGATGATTGATTTGGACTCAAATGAACAGGAACAAAAATCAATACCGACTCGAAAATTTGACCATATCAAGTCGAGATTCAAAGGTGAGAGTCAAAATTGGTTCAAAAATCAGGTCTAAACCAAAGAATTAATGTTCACACACTTTTCCATCAATGAAGTGTGATCATAAGATTGGTGATTCAATTTCATAGTATGTTGGCACAGAATTCAATGTTGACTCTAGAATAGAGAAAAAAAATCTGGTAAAGATACTGCAGTCATTATTGAATTAAAAAGTGAAATGGAATCATCAACTTGAGGCTCAGGATCACTTTCTTATTCAATTTTAATTTCAGAAAAGGGATAACTTGCCAAAATGTCAATGTGATTTTCAAACCTTGGAGTTTGGTCAATTGGTTTGCTGAAATTGAATCTTGGTTTCTAAAATAGTATGATTCTTGGGTCCAATCGGTAGAGTTAGAGTATAAGGATTGGTCAAAGGTTGATAAGAAAGACTTTCCTCGCTCTCATTGATCAAATCGCTAATTATTGAGTCTAACTTACTGATAGGCTGGGTAACAGAATTTTGAGTCTGAATCATGTCTTTCATACTTTTTGCAATGGTTCTTCTTAAAAAGGTGAGTATGGAAGTTGATTTTAAAAATTATGGTAAAATTGTGAGTCCATCAGATTTTGCGACTGTTGCTTGAACTTACACAAGGGTTCCATGCTCAAGTCCAGTATTGATGGTTATTTATTTTGAATCGGTGAGACTAGAAATGATGAGTAGGACTCTTGAAAATTCGGTTGAGATGATGAGTTCAACATATTTGAAATCATTGCACTGTTTCACAAAAAACTTCCAAATGCTTTCCTAGCTCAGATTCTTCTTCAATTGGATGTTCTAGAAAAGGAGTATATGGAGTTTGATTGGGAAAGATTGTGAATTGAGCAAATTTTGAATTTGTTGTTGGGACTCAAGCTGACTTCCATACTCCTTCCAAATTGGATTGTCTTCGGTTGGTGGAACAAAAAAAGGAGTATGTGAATAAAAATCGGGGAATGAATATTATGAAAATTATGGACCAGGTAGTTGAAAATTTGACTCGGGGGAGGTGAATCCCCATTGACTCTATGAAGGGTTGAACTTATTTTGAAAATTATGACATTAAGATTGGGGATATGGATCATATTGAGTTGAATAATCCCAATCCGGCCTATATGGTTGGTTCATATTGTACATAGCCGGGTTGGAGTTATTCGAGTCAAATGAGGTCGGGGTGAAATATGAATTCATATTAGGATTGAAAAAATTGTTGTTATTAAAATCCATTTCACAATTTACAAAAAATAAACAAACAAACAAACAAAAAAAAGAAAACAAGCCTATGTTAGAGTTGACTTAGACCTAGATGACTCCTAACTAGTTAGCCTGTCAACGGGAGGTACATTGTTGGAATCTGACCACGATTTAATCGACTAGGTAGGGACAAGATCAGTGGAAGGTATCTGTGCCGGAGCAATGGGCTTAATTATGCCAAACCATTATTCTTTGAGATTTCGCCTCTCATTCTCAACCTTGGACACTGATTTGACAAGAGTCAACTTCTAACAACTTTTTCTTCGGTCAATCTCCTAAATGAGTCCGAGATGTCCCTAGGGGCCAATGTCTAGCAATTTTTATTAAGGCGTGGGTTGTTTGAGAGGGGAGGTGATTTTTGGGCTAAGGGAGGATAATGAATTACCCACCTTATGTTGTATTGGGTTTTGCCCTTAAGTTTAATACGTGCAAGTGTGCATTATAAATAAGAATGAACACATAAAGAGAGTAAATCACCCACGTGTTTGTCCTAACTATATGCAATGTAATATGTACACCTCCGTCAAGATCACAGCTATACAAGAATAAAATACAGTATGTTGGAATTGAAATCGATACGTGCCTAGATGCAAATGTCTAAACCATTTTAAAACATCTAATTAAGGTATTTTAGTTCTTAAAATTATTACAGTGCACAGGTAATATAAACAAAAATAGCAGTAGAATATAATAATATACAAGAATTTACCCAACCATACAAAAGCAAGTGTGAACTTTTGCAATACTAAAAATTTGACCTACACACCAAAAAATATAGAAGAAAAGTTAACAAAAATGTGAAATCAAACCGTTCCCATCCCCAGCAACGGCGCCAAAATTTGATCGGGGAAAATCGCGCACAAAAAGTGTATATTTTGAAATTAAGATTTAAAGTGTGTGCACTTTGCTTCCTCGATACTTCCGTTATAGCATATAGGCTAAAACGAGTCGAATCCACAAGGACGAGAGGAGATAGAAGATTACACGGTATGTTCACGTGTATGTTAAGTGTTCTTCAATATTTGAAAGAATGAAAAGAAAAGAGAACAAAGAATGAAAAGAGAAGTACGGTGAAAACAGAGAAGTGAGAAACATAGAAGAATAGTTTTTGTGATTTGTTTGTAAATCTAAAACAAAATAAAAAGAGAAAAAAACACATGACTACTAATTACTAATGTCTCAACTAACTATGCTAACCTCTTAGTGATAGTTGCCTCACATGTATCATTGGCCATCACTAGTACTTGGTTCAAGAGTGTCAAAGCATGACACATATGTTGACTCGTCACATTCAAACTCAACAAACAAGTGCAAGTTACACTTAAACCATCAAAATTAAATAAGAGTAAGCATGGAATAAAATAATATTAGCTTGTTAGAGAGTTAGGATGTTAGAGTGTTAGAATCCATCACCATGAGCCATCAATAGCTCTTGCAAGAGCAAGGCCAAGTAGAGGCTATTAAATTCATGTAGATTAGTAAGAAGTTAGCAAGTTAGTGGTTAGTAGTTAGTTGCCATGAGAGAAAATTAGCTAAACATGTAAAAGGAGTTAGAGAGAAGAAAACAAAGAGAGGTAAAGAGAGAACCTTTTATAGATTATCATATTCTATTACAAGCACTCTTGCTTTCCAATCATGTACCACTCTCTCTCCTATTATAAGATCTACAATAAATGAAAAATACAAAGGAGGAAGAAGAAGAACAACTAATCTAAACTACCCTAAATTACAATATGGAGAAGAAAACTACCCTAACTCTCTGGATATCTCCCAATTCAGACCACAAATGGGGTATTTATAGGTACCAGGAGAACGAGGGTCAGAGGAACAAACCCTGGCCTGAAGTACTGGCGCAATAGCGCCAGTACAGTCGTGGAAACGTGACCAAAGCCACGTTTCTAGCGCTGTACATAGGCGGTGCGTGTAACGCCGCCTACTACGCGCTACCCGCTTGTCCCCTATCGGCTGCATATCCTGGTTTCTGAATTTGGGCCCTAGTTTTGATGAAACCAACCTCCAAAGTCAATGGCTATATTTATAGGCTTTTAATCACCAATTAAATGGTAATTTTGGGTCTTCTTCTTCATTTCATGCCATAGACCTAGAAACATACAAGAGAGAAATTATTAGCAGAATTTAATATTAAATGAATGTGAAGATGTGGTATGAAATATGTAGTTTTAGAGACTAATCACCTATCCTACAGTAAATAATAAAGTGGGACAGGAGTTAGGTACACTTAGAAAAAATAAATGTGAAATACAGAGACGGATGTGAAGAGTTTGTAAAATTGATTTTTGATCATTTGGCCATTAATAACAAAATAAGTTGTCCAGTAGGGATTATAAAAACAAAAAAATGCTTGACAAGGACAACGTGATGTTCCATTTCCTAAATACAGGGTGGTATTATGCTCATCTTGAGCGGTGGGATTTGTATAATGAACCAAGACTACATCCCCCACTAAATAGAAATGATAGTGATGACCAGGGTCCAGATAATTGTGCATACTATGGTGGTGTCGACTATCACGGTCTTCCAAGTTCAGTTTTACATAATCCGGTCGATAAGGGCTCCAGTGATCCGACCAATGATGGCCCAACTGATGCTCCTCCTTCAGAGACTGATGATTTTCATGAGAAGGTTAAAGAATTACATGCTCCACTATATCCATGCTGTAAGAACTATTCTAGACTGTCGTTCATAATAGAGTTGTACCTCATCAAATCAAGGGGTAAGATCAGTGACGTCACATTTAGAGAGATGGTACATTTACTATTCCCTGACATAAACATACCAGACTCGTTCTACGAGACAAAGAAACTTATTAGAGCATTGGGTTATTATTGTTGGCCCAAAGGCCTTCCACTCTAGTTTTGAAGATGATTAACTCATGTAGTTATGTTTACTAATAATCTTGTGTTGTTTAAGTTTCAGATCATTAACCAAGATATTAGTTGGTGATTAGCTTCAACAAGGTGTTTAGAAGCTTCTCATGATGATTCCAGGGCCAAAGCGTCAAGATCACACATTGCCTAGCCCATGGATGGAGTTTTGGAGCAAGTCTACTTGAAGATGAAGATCATCAAGAAGATTTAGGTATCCATAGTTTAGATAGTGTGTTTTTAGATCCATTTGTAAAGTTTAGTATAGTTGATATGCTCAAGTGCACACAACACACAAAAGATTTATGTTTTGGATTTTGGTTTTCATGAATAGTAGATCAAAACAAGCTTAAATAGTTTTTATGTATATTAGATATGTTCTAGATATACATACATGGTTTTAACTTCCTATACAAGCTTATTTTGATGTCCCTATTCATGTGTTGAAAATTCAAGTTTGATAAAATACAAGTGTTGGTTTTGATAAAATTTGCAAGACACAAAAATGAATTGATATGATTGATATATGTCTTGAAATTTTTATCACAAGTTTGTGTTTCCATATAAAATGATAAAACTATTTTTGGTGATTTTTAGAAGTGTTAAAAGATTTTTAGAAAAATAATTTTCCTTTTTTTCAGACCCAGTTTTTGTTCCAGGCTTCAACCAAGTCGACTAGTAGCCTGACTAGTCGACTAAGGCTGAGCTCGGTCGATCGGGCCGGTCGACCGACGTGCACAAATCTGTGCAAGTTTGGAGGCACTGGGACGGTCGACCGCGCCGGTCGACCGGGGCACTTACAGTGCTCTCTGTTTGTTTCGGTCGACCGGGCCGGTCGACCGCAGTTGCCCAACGGTCATATTTCTGACCGTTGGCGGTCGACCGGGCCGGTCGACCGTTGCCTGTCAGAGCTGCCAGCTCAGCTCTAACGGCTAGTTTTATATTGGGGCTATATATACCCCATCTCTTCATAGTTTTTGGAGAAGTTTTTAAGGGCAAAAATTCCAAACCTTCTTAAGTGTTTTTAAAGAGTTTTCAAAAGTATTTTGGGCTTTAAATTTCCAATTTGATTTGTGTTTTGGGTTTTTAGAAAATCAAAGAAAATAGGAATTTGAGATATTTGTATTGGTTTTCATTCTCTATCTTTTACAAGAGTTTTCCCAAGTATTTTCTTTGTTGCTTGTTTCAAAAAATACCTAGTTTTTCACACTTGAGCTATCTTCTATCCTAATCTATTAGGATCATTTGTTTTGTGGAAAAAAAAAAGGAAAGAGGTTTGTGGTTGAAAGATACCACTTGTTGTAAACCTTTGATTTCTTGGTTTCTCCCTCTTTGGTAGAGGTTGGGGTTGTGATTTGGGTTGTTGGTTTGCTCCCTCTATTGTGAGGTGGAGAATGGTGTTTACTCCCTCTTGGTGAGGAGGAGTTGGTTGTTGGTTTGTATCCCTCAAGTGTGAGGTGGATTGGTTGTTGTATTGGCTACGGGCCTACCCCTCGGTTGTGAGGTGGTTGTTTGAGAGAGGAGTTAGGTACTCCATTTGTTGTAAAAATCCTTCTCGGTGAAGGTTCCCTCGGTGGGAGTCCTCGGTGGACGGTATAGTGGATTGGAAATCCTACACAGTGGTGTAGGCGGGGATGTAGAGCAAGGGTGCTCGAACCTTGAAACATATCTGGACTTTGCGTTTGATCCACTTGTCTCTAAACTCTCTCTTTACATTTGTGCAAAGCATTATTCTCATTGCCATATCATACATATCATATATTGCTTGTGTTGCCTTGCATTGTTTCATATTGCTATATTACTTATATGCTTGGTTGTTTGTGTGTGCCTCACTTGTACCTAATCAACAAGAGCTTCACATAGCGCCTCAACCCATTCAAGGGGAATCAAGAGGAGTTAGTCCAGAGCCCTTCATGGGGAATTCGGCTACACTTGTTGATTGTACTAAGTGTGTTGCAATATTTGCATTAGCTTTCGCATTTAGCGCACTTAGTTTTGCATTAAGTTTTAGATTAGCACTAACACCTATTCACCCCCCTCTAGGTGTTCCCTTTTCAATTGGTATCAGAGCGGGTGCTCCTGATACTTAGGCTTAACATCCTAGGAGTGAGATCCATTTGCTTGCTAATCTTATTTGCATTTGCTTGTTTGCACACATATAATTTACCATGGCTTTCATGACCCCTCCTATGTATGACCCTTCCAACATTCATGTATGAAGATTAGGATGATCGTTTATTTACAAACCCTAGGTCATAAAGTTTACCTTGCCATTACCAAGGAATCCTTCCTTAGTGATAGCAATCATATAGGGGCCAATGCACAAGCCCTAGAGGCCATTAGAAGCACATTACCTAAAGATTATCTTATGTGTGTTTCTAACATTGATTCCGCCTTTGCAGTGTGGAACAAATTGACAACAACCACCACCACCTCCGAGCTTCAAGTGCAAATCCAAGAAGAGGAATCTAGTGGAGAATCCGCTTCTCAATGCTTCATGGTCCAAGGGAATGACTCCCTTGAGGTACATTCGGAACCCCACTTAGATTGTGATGATAGTGCTAGTTCTTCATGTGATGATAATATTGATCCCCATGCTTTAAATGAAGAACTATCTATTGTATGTGAAAAGTTAATAGAAAAATATAAGATTTTGAAAAAGAAAAGTCTAGATATTGAAAAAGAAAATAAAAGTTTGCATTCTAGACTTGATTATGTTTTGCAAGAGAAGGTTGAGGTCTATAATGAAAGGGATTCATTAAGATCTAAATTAGACCTTGCACTAAAAGAAAATGATTTTTAAAATCTAAAAATGATTGCCATGCTATTTTGAAGAAAAATGAAAATTTATCTTCTAAAGTTGATTCTGTTGTAAAAGAAAATAATTCTTTGAAAATAAAAATTGATTCTATTTCAAAGGATTTAGAAATTTGTTTAAAGAAAAATGAAGTTTTGCAAAATAAAATTGATGCACATGTTTGCCATGCTAGTGTAGCTTCTTCATCTAGTCTACCTAACGCATGTACCTCTTCTTCTAAGATTAATGATGATATTTGTATGATAAAGAAGAGAGTAGATTGTTTGGGCTCCACTATGAGCCAATGTGTCATGAACCATACACGCTTGGAAACCTTGGTTCGAAAGAAACAAGTTCCATCTTTTATGCATGCACACCCTCCACGACATACACATGCTCCACACGGACACCATCAACACATGTATGCTCATGTGTACACATATACACATTGTGGCCGAAAAGGCCATCTTGCTAAATTTTGCTATGATCGTTTACATATTGAGAATTTAGCAAAGAAGTTTGTTTGGGTTTGAGAAGGTACTAACCCCCATGGACCAAAAAAGATATGGGTACCAAAGACCACCCCTAAAGTTTTTGATATAGGTGTGGGCTCTCACATGACGTGAGAGTGATGACACCTTGGAGTGTTGCGTTCCGGACTTAAAGGAAATCAAATGGATGCATCACTTTCAAGGGAAAGTTTGGTGGAGAGGACCACCTTTGTTTTGGAGAACTAGAGCGGTGCCCTCATTGGTTTTGGTATCGAATCTCTAACTCCTCATTTATTATTTACATGCTTTCATAATCAAAATTTTTTAGCATGATTTGATAGCATGTTTCATTGTCTATGGATTAGTATGTA
This sequence comes from Agave tequilana, assembly GCA_038442645.1. Lineage (NCBI taxonomy): Eukaryota > Viridiplantae > Streptophyta > Magnoliopsida > Asparagales > Asparagaceae > Agave > Agave tequilana. The sequence goes on along the minus strand of JAVJIF010003579.1, from coordinate 74,477 downwards.
AATACCATGATTATTAGATCCTTGACATACATGTATAGTATTTGAGACACACATGCTTATATGAACCCATACTTAGTGTTCTCACCTTTGTTTAAGCTATAATGTACATCATGAATCTAATACATGTGAATTTACATAGTAATCATGTTTTAGTTTTATCATGATGGTTTTTATATTGTGTTTTTGATGCTTCATGTTAAGATTACTTGTTTAGATGTTAGTTTTCATTAAGACTAGGTATATACTTGTGCATATAGTGGGTCACAAATAAATCTATATATGTTTGGGCTTGATTGCTTATTTGAACCCATTAGATGTGCTAGTATAGTCTAGTTTTGATGATCTATACATTTTAAACTTGTATTCCTATTTTTGAATTTGTTTTATGTGTTTTCACTTCATGTATATGTTTGTATTGCCGAACTTTAAGATATACATGTATACCCCTTGAGTCATTTGCCTTTCATGCAAATCTATATATGGACTCAATTGTATTTAGGGATATGTATGTATACTTATTATGTTGACAATTCATACATATACCTTGAAATGAAATTTATTTTGGTGAAGATTTTCTTGATTTTGTGTTTAATTGTTTAACTTCATGTATATGTCTATTTTGTCCAAACTATTAGATATACATGATTATCCTTTTGAGCCACGTGCCTTAATGCATATATTTTGTGGACTCGTTGTGTTTTGGATATGTATGTATACTTTAGTTTGTATTAGACATACATATGCCATGAAGGTTAAATAAGTTTTGATGATTTTCATGTTTTCATGATTAAGGAATAATTGAGCTTAATGAAAAATTTTCATGATTATGATATTCACACTTTATATGTACACTCACTTTTATTGCTTGCTCATGTTTTGTTTTCATGAGTCAAAATTATGCTTAATTGGATTAGAGTGTTGATTTTCATGTGGATTTCTTATTTCATAAAAAAAAACTATTTTGTTGTATTTCTTGCTTGAAGGATTTCGTACTAGTTTAAAATTTTTTTCATTTGACTAGTTCGTATTCTTCAATTTGGTAGTGATTTTCAAACAAAACTACATTTTCAAATCTATTTTTGAAAACCCCTACCCTTTATGGGCGGATGGATGGGAGATCATGGTCTTGTATGCTTTAAAGTGAAAATCATTTAAAACTTGAACCTTGATTGGGAGGTATTGTAATATGATGTATACACTTGAACTTATTGCTATGTCAATTGGTATCATTGAACTCTTTCAATTGGTATCACTTTGACCTTTGTGTATACTCATATGTTTATTGTGTATGTATATTTTCAATTGGTATCATCTATTGGTGATTGGTACTTATTCTATTTCATACACTTTTATTTGTGCTTAAGATATACATTTTTCACAAAATCTTGTTTATGCTAGTGCTTGAGCTTCAATTTTGTTTCAATTGATTACTTTAAATTTGTATCAAGCCCATGCATCTTTTTAATTGGTATTTCATAAAGGGGGAGAAATTTTAATTTTGTCTTTCAATTGGTGATTCTTCAATTGGTATTTGTTTCCCACTCCCTTACTTTATGATTGAAAATTTCATATTGGTATCATATGTTTAATATGAAAATTATTTACAATTGGTATCAAATTTTGTTTAGACATTTAAATTTATTATGTTTAATTTCAATTGATATCAAGATGTTTCATGTGTTTTTGCTTAAAATTGGTATCTAAAATTTTTTTTAAGAAAAATACAAAAGTTTTGATTTGTATTGACTATATGCATATAGATTCATGATGAGTGTATCTTGTATTGAAGAGCTTAACATCTCTTCGTTATGTGGTACACGTGTGTAGGGGGAGCTTCACATCTCCTCTTATGCGTTACATAATGTGTGTTATGTGAATTAGGGCTTAACATCCCTCCTTCATGTAATGCATATGTGTAGGGAAGCTAACTTCGCGTCTTCCTCTTCATGAATGTATATAGCATATAACATCTATTGATCTTTATTTATTTTCAATTGATATCAAGATGCTTCATTGACATATTTATCTATTGATATCTTGTTGTTTATAGTCACCCCTTATTGACCTTGTTTTTGTTTTAGACAAAGGGGGGAGAATATTGTTTTATTGTTTTGATTGACTTAAAAGGGGAGAAAGATTTTTACCCCTCATTTTATTGCTTGGATTGTTTAACCCCTTCTTGATCTCTTTGTTTGACAAAAAGGGGGAGAAAAAAAATTTGTTTGATTTGATTTTACTTTGAACCCTTTGTTGATGATTGACAAAAAGGGAGAGAAGTAATTGAGTTTATATGCATGTTTTCATTGCTTAAGGGGGAGAAGTATTTGTATTTGTCTTCCTTGTTATTTATGCGTATATGTTTTTGTATTGCAAATAGGAGAAAAAGGTTTTGATTTATGCTTGTTGCATGTTTTATCTCCATACTTGCATACATATTCATGTGCTTCATTTCCATATCTTATTATTTATGTCTATGCATGAGTTAAGGGGGAGCTTCTTTGAAGCTTAACTTTAATCCATGCATATATATAACTCCATGAGTTTTGTCATCATCAAAAAGGGGGAGATTGTTGGCCCAAAGGCCTTCCACTCTAGTTTTGATGATGATTAACTCATGTAGTTATGTTTACTAATAATCTTGTGTTGTTTAAGTTTCAGATCATTAACCAAGATATTAGTTGGTGATTAGCTTCAACAAGGTGTTTAGAAGCTTCTCATGATGATTCCAGGACCAAAGCGTCAAGATCACACATTGCCTAGCCCATGGATGGAGTTTTGGAGCAAGTCTACTTGAAGATGAAGATCGTCAAGAAGACTTAGGTATCCATAGTTTAGATAGTGTGTTTTTAGATCCATTTGTAAAGTTTAGTATAGTTGATATGCTCAAGTGCACACAACACACAAAAGATTTATGTTTTGGATTTTGGTTTTCATGAATAGTAGATCAAAACAAGCTTAAATAGTTTTTATGTATATTAGATATGTTCTAGATATACATACATGGTTTTAACTTCCTATACAAGCTTATTTTGATGTCCCTATTCATGTGTTGAAAAATCAAGTTTGATAAAATACAAGTGTTGGTTTTGATAAAATTGGCAAGACACAAAAATGAATTGATATGATTGATATATGTCTTGAAATTTTTATCACAAGTTTGTGTTTCCATATAAAATGATAAAACTATTTTTGGTGATTTTTAGAAGTGTTAAAAGATTTTTAGAAAAATAATTTTCCTATTTTTCAGACCCAGTTTTTGTTCCAGGCTTCAACCAAGTCGACTAGTAGCTTGACTAGTCGACTAAGGCTGAGGTCGGTCGACCGGGCCGGTCGACCGACGTGCACAAATCTGTGCACGTTTGGAGGCACTGGGACGGTCGACCGCGCCGGTCGACCGGGGCACTTACAGTGCTCTCTGTTTGTTTCGGTCGACCGGGCCGGTCGACCGCAGTTGCCCAACGGTCATATTTCCGACCGTTGGCGGTCGACCGGGCCGGTCGACCGTTGCCTGTCAGAGCTGCCAGCTCAGCTCTAACGGCTAGTTTTGTATTGGGGCTATATATACCCCATCTCTTCATAGTTTTTGGAGAAGTTTTTAAGGGCAAAAATTCCAGACCTTCTTAAGTGTTTTTAAAGAGTTTTCAAAAGTGTTTTGGGTTTAAACTTCCAATTTGATTTGTGTTTTGAGTTTTTGGAAAATCAAAGAAAATAGGAATTTGGGATATTTGTATTGGTTTTCATTCTCTATCTTTTACAAGAGTTTTCCCAAGTATTTTCTTTGTTGCTTGTTTCCAAAAACACCTAGTTTTCCACACTTGAGCTATCTTCTATCCTAATCTATTAGGATCATTTGTTTTGTGGAAAAAGAAAAAGGAAAGAGGTTTGTGGTTGAAAGATACCACTTGTTGTAAACCCTTGATTTCTTGGTTGCTCCCTCTTTGGTAGAGGTTGAGGTTGTGATTTGGGTTGTTGGTTTGCTCCCTCTATTGTGAGGTGAAGATTGGTGTTTACTCCCTCTTGGTGAGGTGGAGTTGGTTGTTGGTTTGTATCCCTCAAGTGTGAGGTGGATTGGTTGTTGTATTGGCTACGGGCCTACCCCTCGGTTGTGAGGTGGTTGTTTGAGAGAGGAGTTAGGTACTCCATTTGTTGTAAAAATCCTTCTCGGTGAAGGTTCCCTCGGTGGGAGTCCTCGGTGGACGGTATAGTGGATTGGAAATCCTACACAGTGGTGTAGGCGGGGATGTAGAGCAAGGGTGCTCGAATCTCGAAACATATCTTGGACTTTGCGTTTGATCCACTTGTCTCTAAACTCTCTCTCTTTACATTTGTGCAAAGCATTATTCTCATTGCCATATCATACATATCATATATTGCTTGTGTTGCCTTGCATTGTTTCATATTGCTATATTACTTATATGCTTGGTTGTTTGTGTGTGCCTCACTTGTACCTAATCAATAAGAGCTTCACATAGCGCCTCAACCCATTCAAGGGGAATCAAGAGGAGTTAGTCCAGAGCCCTTCACGGGGAATTCAGCTACACTTGTTGATTGTACTAAGTGTGTTGCAATATTTGCATTAGCTTCCGCATTTAGCGCACTTAGTTTTGCATTAAGTTTTAGATTAGCACTAACACCTATTCACCCCCCCTCTAGGTGTTCCCTTTTCAATTATTACAAGAAGATTGATGTGTGCAAAATGATTGCATGTTGTTATAGAAGCAAGGCAAAAATGTGGATGCATGCAAGGTATGCAATGAGTCTAGATGGAAACCTAGTAAGGCTTTTTGGTTAGAAAAATGAAAGAAAAATGTATCTAAAAAAGTTCTAAGGCATTTTTCATTGAATCCAAGGCTCCAAAGGCTCTATGCAGTGGAGATCACCGCAAAGGACATGAGGTGGCATGCAGAAGAGCGTCGTGATGATAAAATCTTAAGGCACACTGCCGATTTAGATGCATGGAAAGAGTTTAATAAGAAGCATGTGGAGTATTCGTTGGAGCCGCGTGATGTCATGCTAGGGTTGGCAATTGACGGGTTCAATCCAGTTGGAAACATGAATATCAATTACAATACATGGCCCGTCATTTTAATGATTTAGAACGTGCCTCCGGGATTGTGCATGCAGCGGTCTTATATAATGATGTCACTTCTTATTGAAGGTCTTTTAAGTTCAAAATACAATAACGACGTCTACTTGCAGCCATTAATAGAGGAGTTGAATATATTATGGGGTCTAAGGATATCAACTTGGGACGCATCTACGGAACAATACTTTTGGATGCAAACAAATCTTATGTGGACGATCAATGACTTCCTGCTTATTCTATGATGTCTGGTTGGAGCACGTCCATCTATCTTGCTTGTTCTGGTTGTGTAGAGAACACCATATCTGAATGGCTACACAAATAAAAGAAAATATGTTATATGGGGTATGAACATTTCAGAGAGAATCCTCCGCCACACCTGCCCACATGGCAGGATGTCTTGCCAAGTGTAGGTAATCTCAATGCCATATTTGGGCTTACAAGAACCCGACAGATGCACAGTAGAGGAAGAGAAGTATCTATTTTGAATTGTCATATTGAAAAGATGATTTAATTCACCATAATTTGAAATTAATGCATGTAGAGAAAAATATTGGCGAGGTATTGCTTAAGAGGCTAAACGCTCTAAAGCAAGAAGTTTATGACAACGCAAAAGAGGATATTGAAAAAATAACGCACCCTCCCAAAGTACCAAGCGCATCAACATTTAGAGGTCCACGACATCCCTTATTCCAAAATTGCATAAGTATCATCAGATATCCTCTATACAGAGGAAGGCGATATGTGTTGTTCTAGGTGGCGTGAAGGTTTCGAGTGGCTTTTCTTCAATATTGCACATTTTATCTTAGATAAGATTGTGGGACTAAAGATTCATAACTATCACGCACTAATGCAGCAGTTGCTTCTTGTAGCAATTCACAATGTGGGGTTGCCAAAGAGGATGATTGATACAATAATAGAGTTGTGCAATTTTTTCCGATAATTGTGCTCTAAAAGCAACAAGGCAGAAGATTTTGAGAAGTTGCACATTGACATTAGTTCAATTCTATGCAAGCTTGAGGAGAAGTTTTCACTTGCATTTTTTGTGGTAATGATTCACCTGACAGTTCATTTAGCTCAAGAGGCGAGGGTTGGTGGATGTGTGCACTATCGATATATGTATCCTGTTGAAAAATGTGTATATATGATATATTTGTTTGCATTAATTGATCATTGTAATTAATTTAAATCCTATATAATTAACATGTCATGAATTTTCTATTAATCTTAGATACTTGGGTTATTTAAAATCCTATGTACGAAACAAGAGACAGCGAGAGGGTTCAATAGCTGAATGTTATATCACGAAAGAATGCCTAAGTTACTGCTTGCGGTATATAGAGAGTAATGCAGAGTCAAAGAACAACCATGATGTTGAGAAAGAAAGCCCTCAACTTTTCATTTTCTCAGTTCCTGGTGAATACAATGCCTCCAACCTCAATACAAGACACTCACGTGTACCGAAATGTACGTGCATAATCATTGCTTGTTTAACTGTGATAAAGTTACCCCTTATATTGAGTACGTTACACTATACAAATTTTAAGCTTTCATAAATTTAAACAATTGTGAATTATCTCAACATGTCATTTATATCTTGCAGACAACATTGGAAAATCATTAAAGATAGATTCTCAATGAAAGCTTCTAATTATAAATGGCTTGTTCAAAATGCACAGAACAAAGAATTTCGAGGATGGTTCCGAGAATGTGTAAGTGTTATCAACAATATATTTTCTCATAGCTTTAGTCTAATGATTTTGTGAAATAACTTTGTTTAACTAAATAGGCTGCAGAGAGGCCAGAATAGATGCAGATTTATTAACTCTGTCTCAGTCTCCTGAATTTAGAGTCAAGACATACAAAAGTTTTGATATAGAAGGTTTCAAATTTTGCAAGAAGTCATCCGAAGAGTCTAATTATACTCAAATAGTGTAGTTGTTGTCATGGCTACGACGACAAGCTACACAAGTATGCATAATAATGACCTGAGGGAAGGAGTTATTACTTATTACAAATATCATTGAACTATCACTCAATGAGGGGTGCAGGGAGATCATTTTGTTTGAGTGTGACTGGGCTGATAACAACAAGAACAAAATAGACAAACATGACTTCACACTTGTTGACTTTACAAGGCCAAATAAGAAAACTTATCCCTTCATTCTACTTTCTCTGATATTGTAAGCATTCTTCGTGCCAAATTCATTGGATAAGCCTTGGGTGGTGCCCACTCTCACAAAACTAATAGATACATTCAAAGTACTAAAGGTGAATGCTTGGAGGTAATTCCCATCTGAACAGATCCTAATGTGGCATCTACTTCTACTGACAGTGTTGACCCTGTTGGCCCAAAGGCCCATCACTCTAGTTTTGATGATGATCAACTCATGTAGTTATAGTACTAATGATCTTGTGTTTAATTAGTCTCAGATTCATGATCAAGATCTTCGTTGGTGTTTAGCTTCAACAAAGGATTTAAAGTCAAGTTTTGGAGCTAGCACGGTTTGATTCAAGAGCTTATACATCAAGACCACATCAAGTACTCAAGAGGAGTCTAGCTCATTGGATCAAGTTTGGACCAAGTCAAGAAGATGAGAAGACTTCAAGTGAAGATCTTTAAGATCAAGACTTGTGTCTAGGTTTGTTTTTATAAGATTTTGTTTTAGTTAAAATGTAAAGGATAGAATAGTTGGTGGATTGCTCAAGTATATCTTACACACACACACACACACTCTTGACTTAGATGAGTTTTCATAAAAGAATTTCTATTTTGGAAAAATACAAAAGAGTTTTCATTTTAGAAAAATACCGTTTTGGTTTTTGGAATTCAAAGTATATATGTTTTAACCAAAACCGTTTTTAGTGCTTATTGTCAAAAACATAGATATTTCACCATGTATGTGTAGTGGATCATATCCATACACTATATTCTTTCAAAGTGTTTAAAATATCTTATTTTTGTATTTGGAAAAGTTTTGGAAAAACCAATTTTGGAAAAATACAGTTTTTATTTTTAGTCAAAATTTTAAGTTACAAAAATATTTCAAATTGTTTGTAACATGTCTTGAATTTACTCAAACATGCTTGTTTATCAAAGTATGATATTGAAACTATTTTTGTAGATTTTTCGTGAATTTATGGGATTTATTTAAGAAATAAAAATCAAGTTTTTTAATCTCAAAACTGATTCTGTCGGTCGACTGGACCGGTTGACCAAGCTAGGAGTCGGTCGACTGGGACGATCGACCGACGTGCACAGAACGTGCACGCCAGCTCTGCTGGAGGGCCAATCGACTGACCCGGTCGACTGCAGAGAGCTTCTGCTCTCTAGAAAGCCCCGGTCGACCGGGCTGGTCGACCGGCAAAGAGCTCTGCTTTCTGTTCCAGGCAGCGGTCGACCCGACCGGTCAACCGACGCCCCAACGGTCAGAAATCTGACCGTTGGCGGTCGATCGGGCCGGTCGACCGTCAGCCGCCAGGGCCGAAAAATGCCCCAACGACTAGTTTTTTCTAGCCCTATAAAATGGGACTTTTGGGGCTGTTTTACACAAGATTTTTCAAGTGGTTTTGCACCAGTTTTTCCAACTCTTTTAAGAGGTTTTCTCCATTTGTATTTGAGCCAAATACTTCCATTCAAAAGGAGAGTTTATTAAGAGTTTTTAAAAATGATTTTCTTGAGTTTTCCTCTACCATTTCAATCCGAGTTTTCTCACACAAACACTTAAGCTATCCATTGCTATATCTACCTATAGGGATATTTGTTGTGAGAGGATTTTTAGGTGATCAAAGTATTGTGATCACCAAAGTTTCATCTTTTGTACTTTGAGGAGGCGGACTTGCGGGTTCGCGGTGTTTCGAGTTCGTATGTGAACTCGGTGTTTGAGGTGCGGCCTCGGCGAGCTTGTGGGCTTGCAGTGTGTACGAGACTAGAGAGTCCAAGGAGTTCAAGTGTGAACTCGTCTTGTAGCTGTTGCGGCACCGAGTGATCCGGTGGGATCATTTTTAGTGGAAATCCTTCATAGTGTTGAAGGCGGGGACGTAGAGCAAGGGTATTGCTCACTCTCTATCTCTTGTTTATATCTTGCATGCTTATATTGCTTTCATCTCTATATGCTTGATATATATTGTGAGCTTAATTGTTATATGCTTGGGGATTGTTTGCTAACACTTGTATTCAACCAAGAGAGCCAACGCGGCACCTTAACTCTTATTTAGAGGAATCTTGAGGAGTTAGTCCAGAGCCCTTCACGGGGAATCCGGCTACACTCTTGTGTTATACGTGGTGTTTAGTTTAATAAGTTTTAATTCCGCATTATTTGACCATTAGATTAGCTCATCACCTATTTATTCCCCGTCTAGGTGATTTACAATTGGTATCAGAGGCAAGTGCTCTTAATTTGGGTCTTACAACCTAGAGTTAAAGATCCTCATTTTATAACTAATCACAATATTTGTTTACACACACCATGGATTTCATGTCACCTCCCACATTTGACATTCTTAACATCCAAACTTGGAAGGTTAAGATGTCTTTGTACCTCAAAGCCTTAGGGATTCTTGTTTATTTTGCCACTATTAAAGATTCTTATTGTTTACATGACAAAAATATTGAGGCTAATGCAAGAGCCCTACATGCTTTAAGATCTACCCTAAATGATGTTTATTTATTTAGGGTTGTTAATCTTGATTCGGCTTTTGTAGTATGGAACTCGTTGATCTCCCTTGGCGAACAAGAACAATATTATGCGGGAGCAACTCGGATGTTGGAAGTGACGCTTTCAACGTGTGCTACATGGTCCAAGGGGATAACCTCCTTGAGGTAACTACCGAATCCGAGGTAGAAGAAGATATTGATATGTCTTGTAATGAGCTTGAATCATTTTGTCAACAACTTCTAGAAAAATATGAATTGCCTAAAAAGGATAAAAAGAATTTGAAAAAGAAATTTGATTGCATGGTAAAAGAAAATGTTTCTTTTAAAAATAAAGTTGCATGCTTTGAAAAAGAAAATGAAAATTTGAAAAATGAAAATGTTTTCTTGCTTTCTAAATTGAATGATCTTTGTGAAGGAAACACTTCTTTGAAAAATAAAATTGTTTTGGTGGAAAATCAAAAGAAGTTGCTTTGCAAGAAAACAACTCTTTAAAAGAAAAATTATTGAAAAAGAAAAAGTAAATGTTTCTAAAAAGAATAAGAAAAATGATTCTCATTCTCACCATGCTTTACATGCCACTATTAATCAAAATGAGATTAAATTTTTGAAAAATAAAATTGATTGTTTGAGCTTAATTTGAGCACATGTGCATTTAATCATAAGAAGTTGGAGTCCTTGTTTTCGAAGAAACAAGCTCCACATGTTCATGCATATCACTCTCATCATGCTTATACACAATTTGCACGCCACGATCACCCTCATATACATGTGCATAGTAGAGTGTACACTTATACACATTGTTGCCACAAAGGCCATTTACCAAAATTTTGTTTTGATAAGATGCATCATATTAATTTTGCTAAAAAAAATGTTTGGGTTCCATTAGATGCTAACCCCCGTGGACCAAAAGAAATGGGTACCAAAATTCCTACTTTGTGTATTTGATGTAGGTGCGGGCTCTCACAAAACGTGAGAGGGATGGTGCCTTGGTAGTGGATGTATGGACTTGATGGATACATTTTTGATGCACCGCTATCAAGGAGGTTTGGTGGGACAACCACCATGTTTTGGAGAATCAGAGCATAATTCTTTGGTTTGGTAACTATCTCTAAAACTCCTAGTTTGTTTACATGCTTTTACATACATGATTTTATTTTTAGCATGTTCATATTTTGTGCTTCATGAGGTATATAGCTTGTTTAAATGTAGTTTTTATTAAAACTTGTGTATATACATGTACAAGTAGTGAGCAACAAATTGATTCATATACGTTTGCACTTCATCGTTCATTTGTACTCACTATATGCACATGTATAACCTAGTTTTGATTATTCTATCATTTAAACTTGTTTTGCCTATTTTCATGTTTTGCTTCATGTATATACAACTTTTATTCAAATCTAATAAATATACATGTATACCCCTTGAGTCATTTGCCTTCATGTAATTTATATTATGAACTCTTTTTATATTTGGGATATGTATGCATATTGTTAGTTTTTGAATAAAACATACATATACCTAGAAGTTTGTTTTTTTAAGATGAAAAATGAATTTTTTTGATTTTCATCTTTAATTGAAAAATGAATTTTCCTGATTTTTGTTTTGATAAAATGATTTTTGTTTTGAGCTTTATTGATTACCTTCATGGAAAATGCTAATTACATGATTTTTGTACACTCACACTTTATTTGTTTATTCATGACTTTGTTTCATGATTATTTTGAGCCTTATAGATTTCGATGTCAATTCTTGTGTATTTAGTATGTTTTATGATATACATGTGATTTGATTTCAGGTTTTGAAGGATCTTTAACTAGTTTTTTAAAATTAATTTAACCAGTTATTATTCTTCATTTGGTAGTGATTTTCACTATGAAAATATTTTTCCAAACCCTATTTTCGAAAACCTCTACCAACATCGTTATGGGAGGACGGATGGGCGAGTATGCCTTGTAAGCTTTATTGGAAAATCTTTTATCTTGAGCATATAAAGGGTGATAGTTATGAGTTATATACTTGATTACATTATTATTTTCAATTGGTATCTCAATTGATATTTTTATTTTGTATATACTCATATTTTGTTTCCTATATATGTATGCTTCATAATTTCCATAATATCAATTCCTATTGATATTGTCTTTTCCATACATATATATGTTTTGCTAATCAAGCACCAACAAATCATCTATATTTATAATTGATTTTTAAGATATTTACATGTTTTAAAGCACAAAGTATGTTTATGCTAAGCTTACTTCAAATCTTAATTTTCAATTGATTTCTCAATTGGTATCTTTTATATGAGCTTATGCATTATCTTCAATTGATATTTTTTTATAATTAGTATTTTTATTGATATCAAAATGTACAATATATTTCAATTGGTATCTATTGATCTATTTATTTCAATTGGTATCCATGAAAATTTATATTGGTATCAAAATATAAAATACTTTCTTTCATTGGTATCAAAATTTCATTGTTATTTCAATTGATAAAATGTTTCAATTACAATTAAAATTCAAAATTTGTAATGTTTATTTTCAATTACAATTAAAAATTCAAAATTCTCAAAATTTACAATTGATAAATGTAATGATTATTTACAATTGTTATCTTAAAATTTGATTTACTAAGATATCTCAAAATTTGTTTTTATTGAGAAAATTTAAAATTTTATTTTAATAAAAAATTAAAAATATTTTGATTTGTATTTCCTATATGCAAGGGGAGCTTAACATCTCTTCTACATATAGATTCATGTTGAGTGTATCTTATATTGAGGAGCTTGACAACTGTTCATTATGCAGTACACGTGTGTAGGCGGAGCTTCATATCTCCTCTTATGTATTGCATATTATGTGTTATGTGAATTAGGGCTTGTCATCCCTTCTTCATGTAATGCATATATGTAGGGAAGTTAACTTAGCGTCTTCCTCTTCATGAATGTATATCGCATATAACTCTTTATTGATTGATTTGAGTTCACCTCTTTTGAGGGGGAGAACATTGTTTTATGTTTACTTTAACCCCTTTGTTGATGATTGACAAAAGGGGGAGAAATATTTTAGTATATATGCATGTTTTCCTTGCTTTAATCATAAAGGGGGAAAAGGATTTATGTCTATGCATATATGTTTTGTTTTGCAAATAGGAGAAAAAGAATTTGATGTGTTTCATGCTTGTTCATACATGTTTATCTCCTTGTATTTGCATACAAGTTTATAGGCTTTCGTTGCATATTTATTTATTTATTAATATGCATGAGTTAAGGGGGAGCTTCTTTGAAGCTTTACTTTAATCCATGCATATATAACTCCATGAGTTTTATCATCATCAAAAAGGGGGAGATTGTTGGCCCAAAGACCCATCACTCTAGTTTTGATGATGATCAACTCATGTAGTTATTGTACTAATGTCTTGTGTTTAATTAGTCTCAGATTCATGATCAAGATCTTAGTTGGTGTTTAGTTTCAACAAAGGATTTAAAGTCAAGTTTTGGAGCTAGCATGATTTGATTCAAGAGCTTGTGCATCAAGACCACATCAAGTACTCAAGAGGAGTCTAGCTCGTTGGATCAAGTTTGAACCAAGTCAAAAAGATGAGAAGACTTCAAGTGAAGATCTTTAAGATCAAGACTTGTGTCTAGGTTTATTTTTATAAGATTTTGTTTTAGTTAAAATGTAAAGAATAGAATAGTTGGTGGATTGCTCAAGTATATCTTACACACACACTCTTGATTTAGATGAGTTTTCATAAAAGAATTTCTATTTTGGAAAAATAAAAAAGAGTTTTCATTTTGGAAAAATACCGTTTTGGTTTTTGAAATTCAAAGTATATATCTTTTAACCAAAATCGTTTTTAGTGCTTATTGTCAAAAATATAGATATTTCACCATGTATGTGTAGTGGATCATATCCATACACTCTATACTTTCAAAGTGTTTAAAATATTTTATTTTTGTATTTGGAGAAGTTTTGGAAAAACCAATTTTGAAAAAATACAGTTTTTGTTTTTAGCCAAAATTTCTAAGTTACAAAAATAGTTCAAATTGTTTGTAACATGTCTTGACTTTACTCAAACATGTTTGTTTATCAAAGTATAATACTGAAACTATTTTTGTAGATTTTTCGTGAATTTATGGGATTTATTTAAGAAATAAAAATCAAGTTTTTCAATCCCAAAACTGACCTGACCTGGCTTCTGCCGGTCGACCGGACCGGTCGACCAAGCTAGGAGTCGGTCGACTGGGACGGTCGACCGACGTGCACAGAACGTGAACGCCAGATCTGCTGGAGGGCCGGTCGACCGACCCGATCGACCGCAGAGAGCTTCTGCTCTCTGGAAAGCCCCAGTCGACCGGGTCGGTCGACTGGCAGAGAGCTCTGCTCTCTATTCAAGGCAGCGGTCGACCGGGCCGGTCGACCGACGTCCCAACGGTCAGAAATCTGACCGTTGGCGGTCGACCGTCAGCTGCTAGGGCTGAAAATGCCCCAACGGCTAGTTTTTTCTAGCCCTATAAAATGGGACTTTTGGGGCTGTTTTATACAAGATTTTTCAAGTGGTTTTGCACCAGTTTTTCCAACTCTTTTAAGAGGCTTTCTCCACTTGTATTTGAGCCAAATACTTCCATTCAAAAGGAGAGTTTTTCAAGAGTTTTTAAAAGTGATTTTCTTGAGTTTTCCTCCACCATTTCAATCCTAGTTTTCTTACACAAACACTTGAGCTATCCATTGCTATATCTACCATAAGGATATTTGTTGTGAGAGGATTTTTAGGTGATCAAAGTGTTGTGATCACCAAAGTTCCATCTTTTGTACTTTGAGGAGGCGAACTTGCGGGTTCGCGGTATTTCGAGTTCGTGTGTGAACTCAGTGTTTGAGGTGCGGCCTCGGCGAGCTTGTGGGCTTGTGGTGTGTACGGGACTAGAGAGTCCAAGGAGTTCAAGTGTGAACTCGTCTTATAGGCGTTGCGGCAACAAGTAATCCGGTGGGATCGTTTTTAGTGGAAATCCTTCATAGTGTTGAAGGCGGGGACGTAGAGTAAGGGTGCTCGAACCTGAAAACAAATCTTCGGTGTTTGCGATTGCTCACTTTCTATCTCTTACTTGTTTATATCTTGCATGCTTATATTGCTTTCATCTTTAAATGCTTGATATATATTGTGAGCTTAATTGTTATATGCTTGGGGATTGTTTGCTAACACTTGTATTCAACCAATAAAGCCAACGCGGCACCTCAACTCTTATTTAGAGGAATCTGAGGAGTTAGTCTAGAGCCCTTCATGGGGAATCTGGCTACACTCTTGTGTTATACGTGGTATTTAGTTTAATAAGTTTGCACTATTTGACAATTAGATTAGCTCATCACCTATTCACCCCTCCTCTAGGTGATTTACAGACCCTATGGAAGAGTAACAAACTAAATGTATTCTAATTTCTTTCGCTTTAATATTAATTATATACTGGATTTTTTAATGTAACATAGTGTTAATGTACGACTGCTTTTATTTTATATCTAGATGATCTAGTTGCATATATGTACTTTATTTCTGAAGATGAGCTGGTTGCATGTATTATATGACTGCTTAACTTTGTGTTGTGTATTTTATTTTCTATGCTGAATTACATATATCTATTATACGACTGCCTAACTTTATATCTAGAGTTTATGATTGTAAAACACAGGTCTTTTAAAATGATAGCATCATCCTCCAGCAGTCCAGGAGAAAAACCAGGCTGGTTGGCCCGATCCAGATTAACAGAGATGGCTGCCTATTTGGCCCTCACTACGACGCACTCTCAGATCGTATTAGTCGTCGTGTCTGCCATTGCGACGAGTTCTCTACAGTCCTGACCACAAGAATTCAGGGAGAGTTGAAGTATTATACAGGAGTTGGCTGTAATTTGTGTTATGCTTTATTAAGATTTTATGTTTATTTTTATACTTTATTGAGATTTTAATCCAACTGCCATTGTGTTATATGCAGGATGATTTTTCACTGCCGGCTTGGAATGACGCAAGGGAATTTTAAGAAAGTTCTGCAAGTGGTTCAATGATAATGCCAGGAAGAAGTGGAATGATAACAAAAATCATTCCCTGCGCGTACTTTTGATCGCTGCCAGGGGTCCATAGATGATGCTACTACATTGCAGCCAGATAGAGTCTACAGCGAGACTTGAAAGAACCACCTGTCGGCATATGAAAAGAACAGCCAGGATGACATGAGTGGATTGGTAAAATAAATAAGTTATGACCTGTATATATATTATTATATCTGAAATTTAATGACTTGTTTATTTTTAAATTTATAGTCGAAGAGGAAAAAATGTAAAGCCTATCGCGTTGCAAATGACTTGCCGCATAGGATGGGTGGAGACGCTCTTTCTCTGTGGAAGAAAAAATTTATAAGTATAAATTTATATTCATTTGATTTTATACCATATTTGCTACTTAAGTTATTTTTTAAATTTCTTGCATTTCTAATAGAGAGAGACCCGCGGAAGGGAGCCGAATGCAAAGGAGATCTACAACAAGGAATTCCTGAAGATGGATACGCTCGATGCTCCCGAGAGCAAGCTTCCCATGCCTTGCACCTGGGGCAAGCCAGTCACCGAGCAAGCCATGTCTGTTGGTATATGTATTAAAAAAATTATTTATATATCCTTATATTTTATGAAAATGATAGAAATCTAATTATATTTTTAATATATTTGTTAATTTTCAGCTCCAGTTTGAGAGGAATTATGATGCGTCGGTAGCAGATAATAGTGATGAGAGCACCACCAGTACACGAGCGACCCTCGAGACATTTGAACGTGTGACGTGGCTTGGGCTGCACATGGATATTCCCAAAGGCACGAGGCCCGCTAAGAGGGACGCCTACACTGTCCAACTTGAGCAGCAGGATCAGGCCATGAGGCAGGAGTCAGAGGCCCTGAGACAGCAGTCGGAGGCCGATCAACAGAGGATCGCCAGTTTAGAGGCTGCTCAGAGAGAGATGCAGCTGTTCATGGCCCAATTTACGGTGAGCCAACAAAGCGCCGAGCAACTTAGCAGTGGGGACAACAACACTGGTGACGAAGACAACGACGAGGCTGAGGTGAGATATTGTGAAATGATTGTGATTTATATTACTTGTATTTTTTTGAGATTTATCAAATTACTTGGATTTGTGAGGTTTGTATATATTAGTGATATTTGGTGTTATTTGAAAAGATAATTAGAATTTATTGGTGATATATTTAGTGATATATCAGTGATATTGAAAATATATGTGGGTATATATTGGTGACATTAAAATGTATGTTGTATATAATGGTATATATTTGTGATATATTTGGTATTATATTGGTGATATTGAAATGCATATGGGTTTTGTGGTTCAGGTCTGCAGGTTGTGTGCTACAGTTTAAAAAAATATGAATAAATTGCGTCGAATTTCATTTTCGACGCAATACATGACCCATAATTACGTCGAAAATCACAAATTCGACACAAATTATTATCACAGATTGTATTTTTATACCAAAAATTTTCAAAATCTCCATAACTATAGAATCGGATCTCAAATTGCGTTAAAAACATAACTTTTTGACACAATTATAGAACATTAGTGTATTTTTAAAGAAAATTTTTTCACATTTGCTGTAGATATGGAAGCTGACAAATTGCGTCGAATAAGTTTTTTGACGCAACATTTAAATTTAAAATTTAATTTATTTTACAATTTGCCTCAAAAATACGACTCAAACTGTTACTAATTACCGCCAATATTTGACGCAAATTTTAAAATTTAATTTTGTAAATTTTATTTTATTTAACAGTTTTTGGTGAATTTACGTCGCAAAATATAAATATTGCGTTGAAATTTCAACACAATATTTAATTTTTGCATAATATACAGAATATTGTTTGCATCAAAAATTTGATGCAAAATTTACAGCTTGTGATGAATTTTTGATGAAAATTTTGTGTCAAGGACTTTTGCGTCAAATTTTTTCGACGCAAAAAATTGACGCAAATTGTAAAATTCAATGCAGTATGTCAATTTTTGATGTAAATATTTGACACAATTTGACAGCCTTTCTAGTAATGAATTTTTTTTATATTGATACTTAATTTAGAATAACCACCCAAACTCACAAACTCTTTATTCAATTCGCCTAGATAGTGTTAAGAACATAAAATATACCTGTCCCCGTGAATCGACTCTCAAATGCTACAATCGATCAAACATGCATTTGCGATATTTTAAGATAGGAGATGAAATCTCCCCATCAGGCGACAATCGAGGAGTAGAGTGTTTGGTTGGAAAAATTCGAAGTAAAATTTCTTTGAGTGGATGAAAATTACAATGGATCAATTCTGATTAAGAAAGAGAGGATAATATCTAGATCTCCCTTTTATTTAAGACTGGGTTCTTTGTGTAATGTGGAGAGAGAATCTTATTCTCTGTTGACCAGCTGAACGAAAATTATCTCTTAGATCATCTTTGAAGATGCTCTCAAAGAAATTGAAATAGCTCCAGTTGAATGCAGAAAATGTTGAAGCTCTCCTTAAAAGGAATTCTCTTCCTCTATCTCTCCCTCTTTAAAAGTTCTGAACTTTTAGGTTGCTGAATTTGTTTCTGTTGTTCAGAAAAATCCTCTCCTTTTTTTAGGTCACCTTCCTCAATAGCTTTCATGGCTATTTATGAGGAGCTTTTAGGGTTAGAATTGTCCTCTAGAATTCCTCCATAATGGGGAGTTACATGGGAGTTAATTGACCCAGTAATGACTGACAGTTATAAAAATATTATCGTCGTGGGTTCTATTCTGTTGTTGAAACGCAGAGCTCATAGGCTAGCATTTGAGTTGGAATGTGAAGCTGGCTAAAGTCCATGTTTAAGTTAGAATGCGAAGCTGACTGAGATTTGCGTTTGAGTTAGAACGCATTGCTGGCTGAATTCTACATTAACATGGAGCTGACTGAAGTCCGCGTTTGAGTTGGAACACTGAGCTGGTAGAAGTCCACGTTTGAATTAGACGTGAGGTCAACATTTTAAGTGGAACGTGACCTTCATGTTGAAATGAGGTCTGCATATGAGGACTTGTCTTCAATAATTTTTAGACAACCTATAGAACCCTGTCTAAAGTTTTTGAAACTCTGCGGTTGACTGCGATGAATTTCAGAATACTTTGGACTTCATGTTGATGTGGGCTCTCATGATTGGGCTGGCAATCTTTTGAGTTACTCTGAGCTTGATCTTTTTGAATTCTGGTCTTCGTGAGCATACTGTTGAACTGCTTGAAGTCTTCAGAGATGATCATTATAAGTATCTAAATATATAGTTTACAACTTACCTGAGCTCTAATTTGATTGTCAGTGTGTACTATTGACCCGGTAGAGTTGTTGATTGCCTTTACCAGTATACTATTGAACTGATTATTATCTTAGGGACGTACTCTTTGTATTGGGAGAGAGAATACGACTCGCATTGATTTAAATGTGACTGTCGTGGATGTCCTCTTTAGACGCAAACTTCAATGAAGACACGATCCTCGTTTGATGTTAGGATGTGACTCTTATCTGATCTTGAGAAGTAACTTTTGTGGTCTTTGAAAAGCGGATCTCATGAAACACAGAATCATGCTGAATGCTTCTGGACACGAATGTTGCATTAAATGCATCTGAAATGCAAGTGTATGTTGGACACGTGTCTAGCTTATATTGCGCTTGAGATATGCGCCATGTATCTCGGCCATTGAAAGACCTATAAAAAGATCAATGATCTTTCCAACAGTCATCATTTGATTGTCTTCTTTCTCCAGACCTGCGTTTACACAAAAGCTCTTAAGCTTTTTCAAAACCTATAAAGTTTTAAGCTTTCTTAAATCTTCTCATAGATTTTCACCATGCAAATGGTCCCAAGAGGCAGACATTCTGTTATTTCTTCAAGCACTGCCACTACTCCAACCACCGCGGGTGGTTCTCCTTCTCAGGAGGTCCCATTTCTGATAAGTGACCTTTCATCATTAATGAATTAAACGTTCATTTGGTGTGCTTCACATTTTGAGATTTCTGAACGCGGGTTTCATTCTCTTGACACTCACGTTTGAGCCTCAACGCTTAGAAAATTTTTCTAAGTCTTCAAGTGTGAAGTTCAGATGTAAACTTCATATGAGCCTTGCGTTTTCATCTCATTGGACACGAGTCTCATGTGTTGAGACCCGCGTCTGGGCTTCAACACTTGTAGTCTTTTACTGCTTCAAGATATTAACCTTGTGTTTTCTTCTTTTTACTGTGAGGTATTCATTGAATCTCTTGACAAAGGGAACTGTTGGCCCAAAGGCTCATCACTCTAGTTTTGATGATGATTAACTAATGTAGTTATAGTACTAATGATCTTGTGTTTAATTAGTCTCAGATTTGTGATCAAGATCTTAGTAGGTGTTTAACTTCAACAAAGGATTTAAAGTCAAGTTTTGGACCTAACACAGTTTGATTCAAGAGCCTATGCATCAAGACCACATCAAGTACTCAAGAGGAGTATAGCTCTGTGGATCATATTTGGACCAAATTAAGAAGGAGAAGAAGACTTCAAGTGAAGACTTCAAGAGAAGACTTGAGTCTAAGTTTTTTTTTAAGACTTTATTTTTAGATAAAATGTAAAGGATAGAATAGTTGGTGGATTGCTTAAGTACATATACATACACACACAAGATTTTGATGTGTTTTTCATGAAAGAGTTTTTATTTTGGAAAAATACAAAGAGTTTTCATTTTGGAAAAATACCGTTTTGGTATTTGGAGTTTAATATATACATGTGTTTTAACCAAAACTATTTTAGTGCTTATTGTCAAAAATATAGATATTTCATCATGTATGTGTAGTGGATCATATCTATACACTCTATGCTTTAAAAGTGTTTAAAATATCTTATTTTTGTATTTGGAGAAGTTTTGAAAAAATCTATTTGAAAAAATACAGATTTTGTTTCAAGCCAAAATTTCTAAGTTACAAAAATAGTTCAAAATGCTTGTAACATGTTTTAATTTTACTCAAACATATTTGTATATCAAAGTATTTTACTGAACTTATTTTTGTAGATTTTATGGGATTTTATTGAAGGAAAAATACCAAGTTTTCAATCCCTAAAAAGTTCTGGTTTGGCTTCTGCCGGTCGACCGAGCCAGTCAACTGAGCCAGGAATCGGTCGACCGAGTCGGTCAATCGACGTGCACAGAACGTGTACGCTAGTTTGGCTGGAAGGCCAGTCGACCTACTCGGTCGACCGCCAGAGAGCTCTGCTTTCTTGAAAGCCCCGGTCGACTAGGTCGGTCGACCGATAGAGAGCTCTGCTCTCTGTTCCAGGCCACGGTCGACTGCGCCGGTCGACCGCTGGCTCAACAGTCAGAAATTTAACCGTGGCCGGTCGACTGATAGCCGTCCAGGCTGTTGTTTTATCCCAACGGCTAGTTTTTCTAGCCTATAAAAGAGAGGCACCCATGGACTGTTTTTAACAAGACTTTTAGTGGATTTTGAAGCTAGTTTTTCCTACTCTTTTAAGAGGATTTCTCCACTTGTTTAAGATCCAAATACTTCTATTCAAAAGGAGAGTTTATCAAGAGTTTTCAAAAGTGATTTCTTGAGCTTTTCACCATATTTTCCATCCTTATTTTTCTCACAAACACATGAGCTTTCCATTGATATATCCATCCTATAGGAGAGTTGTTGTAAGATTGTTTTTAGGTGATCAAAGTGTTATGATCACCAAAGACTTCATCTTTACTTTGAGGAGGCGGACTTGTGTGTTCACGGTGTTTCGAGTTCTAGTGAGAGCTCTTTGTATAGGTGCGGCCTGCAAGCTTGCGTGCTTGTGGTGTGTTGTTCTTGCGGGAAAAAGAGAGGGACTAGAGAGTCCAAGAGTTCTAGTGTGAACTCCTTGTAGGTGTTGCGGCACCAAGTGGTCCGGTGGGATCGATTTATAGTGAAAATCCTTCTTAGTGTTGAAGGCGGGGGCGTAGAGCAAGTGTGCTCGAACCTCGAAACAATTCTCCCGTGTTTGCGATTGCTCTCTCTATCTCTTACTTGTCTTTATATTTTGCATGCTTATATTATCCTTATCTCTGTATGCTTGATATATATTTGTGCTCATATTGTTATATACTTGGGGATTGTTTGCTAACACTTATATTCAACCAAGAGAGCCAAAGCGGCACCTCAACTCTTATCTAGAGGAATCTTGAGGAGTTAGTTCAGAGCCCTTCACGGGGAATCCGGCTACACTCTTATGTTATACTTGGTGTGTTTAGTATAATAAGTTTTAGTTTGCATAAATAGATTTAATTCCGCATCAATTGTCCATTAGATTAGCTAGTCACCTATTCACCCCCCTTTCGATGATTACAATTGGTATCAGAGCCAAGTGCTCTTGATTTGGGTCTTACAACTTAGAGTTAAAGATCCTCATTGTAGCTAATCACAATACACATACATGAATTTCATGTCACCTCCCACCTTTGACATTCTTAACATCTAAACTTGGAAGATTAAGATGTCTATGTACCTCAAAGGCCTAGGCATTCATGTTTATGTTGCTACTATTAAGATTCATATGTTAATAATAGCAAGTATATTGAGGCTAATTCAAAATCCATTCATGCTTTGAAGAGTACCCTAAATAATGATTATTTATGTAGGGTTGCTAATCTTGACTCGGCTTTTGTAGTTTGGAACACCATCATCTCCCTTGACGAAAAAGAACAATACTATGCGGGAAGCGACTCGGATGTTGGAAGTGAAGCTTCCAACGTGTGTTACATGGTCCAAGGGGATAACTCCCTTGAGGTAAATACCGAATCCGAGTTAGAAGAGGATGTTAATATGCCATATGATGAGCTTGCATCTTTTGTCAACAACTCCTTGAAAAATATGATTTGCTTAAAAATGATAACAAGAAAATGAAAAATAAATTTGATTGCATGTTAAAAGAAAAAGCTTCTCTTCAAACTAAATTTGAAAATGTTTTAAAAGAAAATGAATGTTTGAAAAATGAAAATATTTTCTTGCTTTCTAAATTAAATGATCTTTGTGAAGAAAATACTTCATTGAAAAATAAAATTGTTTTGGTGGAAAAACAAAAAGAAGTTGCTTTGAATGAAAATAACTCTTTAAAAAGAAAAATTGTTGGAAAAGAAAAGGTTAATGTTTCTAAAAAGAAAAAGTTTGTTGATCATGCTTTTCATGCCACAACTATTGATAAAAATGAAGTTAAATTTTTAAAAAATAAAATAGATTGTTTGAGCTCAACTTTGAGCAAATGTGCATTTAACCATTCTAGATTGGAATCCTTATTTCAAAAGAAATAAACTCCACATATTCATGCACCTCACCCACAACATGTTTATGCATATTTTGTACGCCATGATCATTCTCATTCACATGTACATAATAGAGTGTACAAGTGTACACATTGCGGCTGCAAAGGCCATTTAGCAAAATTTTGTTATGAAAGAATTAATTCTTTAAATTTTGCTAATAAGAATATTTGGGTTCCTTATAATGTTAACCCCTGAGGACCCAAAAGAAATGGGTACCAAAATCCCCACCTTTTGTATTTGATATAGGTGCGGTCTCTCACAAAACGTGAGAGAGTTGGTGCCTTAATGGTGGATGCACATGGACTTGATGGATATACATTTGATGCACCGCTATCAAGTTTGGTGGGACAACCACCATGTTTGGAGAGTTAGAGTGTAGTTCATGTGTTGGTAACTATCTCTAAAACTCCTAGTTTATTTACATGCATTTATAATTGATGATTTTTAGCATGTGATAGTGTTTGTTAAAATAATCATGCTTTGTATTTCATATGGTGAATACTTGTTTAGATGTAGTTTTTATCAAAACTTTGGATATATACTTGTACAAGTTGTGAGCAACAATTTGATTCATATATGTTTACACTTCATTGTTCATTTGTACTCACTACATGTAACGCCCCAATCCCGCAAGTACGGGGACGTTATGGCGACGTACATACGCGAGGTGAAAACAACCTCACGTGTACGTTAAGCCTCAGTACAGGACATAACCTCAATATACACAGGAGTTCCAGCAGGACATAAGTACAAGAATACCTACAAAAGGGGTGAGCGATCATAATAGATATATAAACAGGGATAAATAAGATAACAGGAACAAAGCATAAAGATACCTATAAAGGAATCCCGATGGTAAAGTCTACTATGTGAATCCAATGAACTAGCTGCCCGAACGATAACTCGGATCTCCAACCTGGGCACGCAAACCCAGGGTCGTCAGAAAGCGACCTAGTGAGTGGTAAATGAAGGAGGAGGTAGTAATATATACAATAGTAATACAAGCACGATACATATATATAATACATGGTGTGGGACTAGTGATACCATATGATAAGGATATACTAAGCAGTAGAAATAGATAAACATGTCATCTTTTATTATCATCACTACCTTACCGGTTATCATCGGGTCAGGTCTATAGTTGTATCCAGTTTATAAAATGATGTTGTCTAGTGATGACATGATATAAGTGAACATGCAGGTGGGCATATGCAATATGAACAGGCAGGTGGGCATATGCAATATGAACATGCAGGTGAGCATATGCAGTATAACCATCATACGGTGTCGTGCATATACAGTCATGATGTCTGCAAGGAATACAGGAAACAGACCATGTGTAATGCATAGTATACATGTACATGAATCGCATAGTACCACATGGAATGTAACGAATATCAGCAAATGTAACATGATATACAGGTGACATGATAGCAAATAACATAGCAGCAATAGTAACAATTACGAAGGAACAATAATATACATGAGTAGAGCATGTTATGTGATTTATACAATAATAACAATTAGTACCACCTGGTATTTTAGTCAATCTCTTCCAGTGTCCCATACCACTGGCAGTTCATACTGGAGCCCGCACTCCAGTCGAACCCATCCGGACATGGCCTACGGGTACCATTATCCAAACGAGAGAGTAACCAAATAACAAGTGTTCCCGACGTCACTATTGTGTATACTGTTTTATTATGTTACTTGGAAACTCATGGTCGAGGAGTTCTTATCGGGTAGGTGTATCCCGTGCATACCCGGGATCACGGCCTTAAACAAACCCCTGGCTGCTGAGACCAGGGCCCTCCGCTAAGAGGGAGCATGAATCAAGTAACAAGAGCTCATGGAGCAATTGGTAGGTAGCACTACCGTCCCCTGCAGTGGGAGAACAATATGGATCCAGTACATCACCCGATAAGATCTAGTCAACCGTCAAGCTCCCCCATATCCCAGTTAGTTTTAATGTCAAGTATACAATGTAACAAGAACAAGTTCATGATATGGGTAACATGATAACAGGACTTGAGCTCTGTTGATAGCATAAAATAATATAACGGGAAACGGGAACAATATAACTGGAACAATATAACGAGAACAATATAACATAGATGTGGGATTCCACATATCGCATATCAACAGCTCTCATGTCCAGTAACGGGAATATCCATATCAGTAACAGGAAGCAATCATATAACCTGAATACGGAAACATGGAACAATAATACATGTAATATGCACGGTGATCCATATGACAAGAAGATAGAACCAATACATGCATGTACACTTGTGCGGTGAGTATATGTAGCAGTGATGCCTGTGTAATGAGTATCCGTGAAGTGGTGCATGTAGTGTGACGGGTCATAGTATCGGTGCAACATGTACATGTAATAACAATGGTCAGTGACTAGTATCATGTACAGTGAACTACAGTATCCGTGTAATGATATCCGTGTCCTTGTGGAATATAGATGTTGTAGCTATCATCCGTGTAATATCTCTGTGATAATACATATATAACAGGAATCAGTGTATCCGTGACCTGACAGTATCCGTGTAATCTATCTGTCATAATAGTGTCCAGTTGATAATGGAATATCATGTCTAGTGAGCTACCATAGCCGTGTAATGAGGATACTAGTGCATGAAATAACGGTGTCCAATATTCCTATCTCGTGATATTGTATCGAGTACCGTGGATCAGTATACAGATGATAATAGTTATCTAACTGTTATATACTACATGAAATAATAGTGTCCACTAATATGGTGAACTAGTGGCCCAAGTGTCAGTGGTCCATGAACATGACCTAATAGGCATCCAGTGTCACACTCTACGTCTATTAGGTATCAGGCATATTCTAAGTACGGTGTTATTTACAGTGTTTTAATATTATCTATAGTTTATTTTACCGGTATCATGTTTTATTTAAATAAAACAACCAAGTTCAATCAATATAATAAAAAGACAATTTACAAAATAAAAACACTCACAAACTAGCCACGGAGAGGTAGCTCTCTTTCCCACGATCGCAACGGGTCCAGAATCGTCCCAATCGGAGTCTGGATGCTCCCGATAGCGCCCGGATACTAAATCATAACAAATAGGGTTAAATATGTAAATAAGAAATAATTCAAATGCAATTAATAAAACATATCAGGGGGGTTTTTTGCAATTTTACCTTTAATGGGTTTTGGAGCGGGTTCGGGCTGTTAACGGGCCGGTCCAGATCCACAACCCAAACCCGTTTAACTTAAAGTAATGGGTAAAAGGGTTAATGGGTATCAAGACAAACCCAATAGGGGGAATATGGGTAATTGGGTTTTTAATAAACTCTATTGGGTTAATGGGTTTGGGGTAAAACCCAAACCCAACAAAACAAAACAGCAGCAGCAACAGGATCGCTGCTGCTCTGCCTGCGCATAGACCGGCCAGCGGTTGCTGGCCGGTGGCGAGGGTGGCCCCCCGGCGGCGATCCCGGCCGGCGGCGGCGCAGCGGCGGCGGAGAGAGGGTGAGGGAGCGAGAGAGGGTGAGTGGGAGCATGGGCGGACCCATTAGTGGGCTGGGCCGGGCTACAGCCGGCCCATTTTTTATATATAGGCGTAAACCTAATTTTTATTTTTGTTCTTTTTATATATTGTGTTAGACCCCTTTCTATATTGGCTTTTTTAGCAAATTTATTCTTAGTTCTACTCCTGATTTAGTGGAGAATACTGTTTTATTCTTTTGATAAATTCATATAATTCATAAGTATATGTTATAAAAAATTGCAGCCCACCCAAAAAAATTTTCTGGTTCCGCCCCTGAGTGGGAGAGAGACAACAGAGAGCGAGGGAGGAAAGCATGGCAGCAAGGGTATGGCCATGGCGGCCGCGGCGGTCGTGGCGGCCGGAGGGCGCGGCGGTGGTCAGCCGGGGACGGGCGCCACCGGCAGCAGCGCCCGGGTTGGGGCGCGGCGGCCGGAGGGTGGCGCCGGGCTGGGGCATGAATCAGGCCGCCCCTTTTTGCTGGGTCACAGAGAGAGAAAGAGAGAGAGAGATTAGGGGGAGAGAGAGAGAGGGGTTTTGAGAGATAAAGAGGGGGGTTTGTGTGGATTAGAGAGGTAGTTAAGAGAGAGAGAATTTTTAAAGGGGAAGAGAGGCGGTGGAGTCAAAGGCGGTAGAAGGAGTTCTCCAGAAAAATGGAGAAGAGAAAGGAAAGGAAAAGAAAAGAAAAAGAATAGAAAATTAATATTTTAATCGTATAATACTGGCCCAATATTCGACCAGCTCCGAACGGTGCCCAAAAATTACAAAAAATAGAAAATATTCTCATGAGACGTAATATGAAAATGGTTTGTCAAAACTCAATCTGGTTTGTAAATTAAAAATCCCGGAGTGTCTCGCCGATACGGGCGACACTGGTTTGGCCGGATTTTCGATAAAATCAGAAAAATCCCCAAAAATACCCGAATGTAGATAACATGATTCTAAGATGCATGGTGAAAGCGGATTCTTAAAATATGACTCCGTTTATGAAAGAAAAATCGTAGAGCCGATTATCGGTATCGGTTGACACCGACTACGAAGATTTTCCAAAATAATCCAGTAAATTTCTAGAAAATTCTGAAAAATCTCAAATATAAGAAAATGATTTTTGAAACTAAAATCAACTCAATCGGACTACCACGGAGGTCAAATCAATTTTTGTACGTCATATCGCGTACCGATACTGTGATACATACACCGGGATCAGGAGGTTACACTACATGCACATGTATAGCCTAGTTTTGATAATTCCTTCATTTATACTTATTTTGCCTATTTTTGTGTATGATTTTCTTCATGTACATGCAATTTTTATTCAAATCTAATAAATATACATGTATACCCCTTGAGTCATTTGCCTTCATGCAATTTATATTATGGACTTTTTTATATTTAGGATATGTATGCATATTATTAGTTTGGATAAAAACATACATATACCTAGAAGTTTGTTTTTAGAAGAAAAATGAATTTTTATGATTTTCATCTTTATATAAAAAATGAATTTTCATGTTTTTCATATGATTGATGTTTTTGAGCCTTATTGCTTAAGTTCATGAAAATGCTACTTACATGATTATGGTACACTCACATTTCATTTGTTTACTCATGACATTGTTTTCATGAGATATTTGAACCTTATATATTTCGAGTGTCAATTCCTGTGTTTTTAGCATGCTTCATGGATTCATATGATTTGATTTCATGTTTGAAGTATCTTTAACTAGTTTTTTATAAATTACTTTAACGTTATTTATTCTTCATTTGGTAGTGTTTTCACAATAAAAATATTTTAAACTCTAGTTTTTGAAAATCCCTACCAACCCCTTTAAGGGCGGACGGATGGGCGAGCATACCTTGTATGCCTTATTGAAAATCTTTTATCTTGTGCATGAAAAGGGTGGTTATTTATGAGTTATACATTTGTTTCACATCATATTTTCAATTGGTATCTCAATAATATTTTCATGAATACTCATATTTTATTTCTATATATGTATACTTCATTTCATATAATATCAGTATCTATTGGTATTTTCATTTTCATACATATATATGATTTGTTTGTGCTTGATTTACAAGATATTTACATATTTAAAGTACAACGTATGTTATGCTAAGCTTGAATTAAATCTTGATTTCAATTGATTTCTCAATTGGTACTTTTATAAGCTTATGCATTATTTTCAATAGGTATTTTTTATTGATATCATAATTTACAATATACTTCAATTGGTATCTATTTATTTCAATTGGTATCTATATATTTCAATTTCCAATTGGGTTTAAACTTCACTTGGTATCAATACATTTTACCTACATGGTATCAAAATTTATCATGTATTCTATTGATATCAAAATTTAATGTAAATTAAAATTGGTATCAAAATAACTTCTTTCATTGGTACCAAAATGTAAAAATGTTTCAATTTCAATTTGGTATCACACATTTCCTATTTCATATAGTATTAAACTTCTTGTGATATATCAAATTAATTTATTGATTAAGAAGAATTTAAAATTGTGTGTTTACAGTTGGATATATCTTAATATTTGTTTTAGTATTATAAATTTTTTTTTAAAATGTTTTGATATGTATTGCCTATATGCAAGGGGAGCTCAAAATTTCTTCTACATATAGATTCATGTTGAGTGTATCTTATATTGAGGAGCTTGACAACTCTTTTTTATGCGATACACGTGTGTAGGGGGAGCTTCACATCTCTACTTATGCATTGCATATTATGCATTATGTGAATTAGGGCTTGTCATCTCTTCTTCATGTAATGCATGTATGTAGGAAAGTTAACTTAGCGTCTTCCTCTTCATGAATGTATATCGCATATATCTTTTATTGGTTGATTTGATTTCACCCCTTTGTTGATTTTGTTTTGACAAAAAGGGAGAGAATATTGTTTGTGTTTACTTTAACCCCTTTGTTGATGATTGATAAAAAGGAGGAGAAAGATTTTGAGTTTATATATGCATATTTGAGTTTTTGCATATATTGAGTTTATGCATGTTTATGCATTGTGTTTATGCATCTTTTGTTTTACAAAATGGGAGAATGTTTTTGAAAGTTTAAACAAAAAGGGGGAGAAAAGTTTTTGGAAAAAGGATTTTGAATTTATGTTTTGTCTCTCACCTTATTGATGCATATATGTTTTGTTTAGTTTCATGTACCTCATTGCAATATCTTATTTGCTTATTGTTATGCATGAGTTAAGAGGGAGCTTCTATGAAGCTTAATTTTAATCCATACATATGTAACTTCATGAGTTTTGTCAACATCAAAAAGGGGAAAATTGTTGGCCCAAAGGCCCATCACTCTAGTTTTGATGATGATTAACTCATGTAATTATAGTACTAATGATCTTGTGTTTAATTAGTCTCAGATTTGTGATCAAGATCTTAGTAGGTGTTTAGCTTCAACAAAGAATTTAAAGTCAAGTTTTGAAGCTAACACGGTTTGATTCAAGAGCCTATGCATTAATACCACATTAAGTACTCAATAGGAGTCTAGCTCTGTGGATCATGTTTGGACCAAGTTAAGAAGGAGAAGAAGACTTCAAGTGAAGACTTCAAGAGAAGACTTGAGTCTAGGTTTGTTTTTGTTAAGATTTTATTTTTAGATAAAATGTAAAGGATAGAATAGTTGGTGGATTGCTCAAGTATATATACACACACACACACACAAGATTTAGATGTATTTTTCATAAAAGAGTTTTTATTTTGAAAAAATACAAAAGAGTTTTCATTTAAAAAAAATACCATTTTGGTTTTTGGAGTTTAATATATACATGTGTTTTAACCAAAACTATTTTAGTACTTATTGTCAAAAACATAGATATTTCATCATGTATGTGTAGTGGATCATATCCATACATCTATGCTTTAAAAGTGTTTAAAATATCTTGTTTTTGTATTTAGAGAAGTGAAAAAATCTATTTGGAAAAATACAGATTTTGTTTTAAGCCAAAATTTCTAAGTTACAAAAATAGTTCAAAATATTTGTAACATGTTTGTATATCAAAGTATTTTACTGAACTTATTTTTGTAGATTTTTAGAGATTTTATGGGATTTTATTAAAGGAAAAATACCAAGTTTTCAATCCCTAAAAGTTCTGGTTTCGCTTCTGCCGGTCGATCGGGCCGGTCGACCGAGCTAGGAGTCGGTCGACAGAGTCGGTCGACCAATGTGCACAGAACGTGCACGCCAGTTTGGCTGGAGGGCCGGTCGACTGCCAGAGAGTTCTACTCTCTGGAAAGCCCCAGTTGACCGGGTCGGTCGATTGGCAGAGAGCTCTGCTCTCTGTTCCAAGCCACGATCGACCGGGCCGGTCGATCGCTGGCTCAACGGTCAGAAATCTAACCGTTGGCCGGTCGACCGGGCCGGTCGACCGGCAGTCGTCCAGGCTGCTGTTGTAATCACCTGGAGGGGGTGAATAGGTGATGAGCTAATCTAATAGTCAATAAATGTGGAATTAAAACTTTAATACAAACTAAAACTTCTTAACTAAACACCAAGTATAACACAAGAGTGTAGCCAGATTCTCCGTGAATGGCTCTGAACTAACTCCTCAAGATTCCTCTAAATAAGAGTTGAGGTGCCGCGTTGGCTCTCTTTGTTGAATACAATTGTTAGCAAACAATCCCCAAGCATATAACAATAAAGCACACAATATATCAAGCATATAAAGATAACGATAATATGAGCATGCAAGATATAAAGACAAGTAAGAGATAGAGAGAGCAATCGCAAACACGGGAGATTTGTTTCGAGGTTCGAGCACACTTGCTCTACGTCCCCCGCCTTCAACACTATGACGGATTTTCACTATAAACCAATCCCACCGGATCACTCGGTGCCGTAACACCTACAAGATGAGTTCACACTTGAACTCCTTGGACTTTCTAATCCCTTTACTCGTTCCCGCAAGAACACACCGCAAGGCCACTAGCTCGCTGAGGCCGCACCTCAAACAAAGAGTTCACACACGAACTCGAAACACCGCGAACCCGCAAGTCCGCCTCCTCAAGGTACAAAGTAGAACTTTGGTGATCACAACACTTTGATCAACAAAAATCCTCTCACAATAAAGATCCCTATAGGTAGATATAGCAATGGATAGCTCAAGTGTTGTGTGAGAAAAACAAGGATTGAAATGGTAGAGGAAAAAACTCAAGAAATTACTTTTCAATACACTCTTGAAAATCTCTCCTTTTGATATGACAATTTTGGCTCTTAAACAAGTGGAGATAAACACCTAATAGAGTTGGAAAAATTGGCTCAAAACCCATTTAAAAATCTTATTAAAAATAGTCCCCAAAGCTCCATTTTATAGGCCAAAAGAAATTAGCCGTTGGGGTCCAGTCAACAGTTCTGACTGCTATCGGTCGACCGGCCGGTCGACCGCTGACCCAACGGTCAGATTTAGAGAGCAGATACTCTCTACTGGTCGACTGGCCCGGTCGACTGGGGCTTTCCAGAGAGCAGAAGCTCTCTGGCGGTCGGCCGGGTCGGTCGACCAGCCCTCCAGCCAAACTAGCATGCACGTTCTGTGCACGTCGGTGACCGACTCCTAGCTCGGTCGACCGGTCCGGTCGACCGGCAGAAGCCAGGACAGGGTTGTTAAAGGGATTGAAAACTTGGTATTTTGACTAAAATAAAATCCATAAATTCACGAAAAATCTACAAAAATAGGTTCAATATTATACTTTGATAAACAAACATGTTGAGTAAAATCAAGACATGTTACAAACATTTTGAACTACTTTTGTAACTTAGAAATTTTGGCTAAAAACAAAAACGATATTTTCCAAATTGGTTTTTCCAAAACTTCTCCAAATACAAAAATAAGATATTTTAAACACTTTGAAAGTATAGAGTGTATGGATATGATCCACTACACATACATGATGAAATATCTTTGTTTTTGATAATAAACACTAAAATGGTTTTGGTTAAAGACATGTGAACTTTGAATACCAAAAATCAAAACGGTACTTTTCCAAAATGAAAACTTTTTTGTATTTTTCCAAAATAAAAACTCTTTTATGAAAACTCATCTAAATCAAGAGTGTGTGTATATGGTATACTTGAGCAATCCACCAACTATTCTATCCTTTACATTTTATCTAAAAACAAAATCTTAATAAAACAAACCTAAACTCAAGTCTTGATTTTGAAGGTCTTCACTTGAAATCTTCTCATCTTCTTGACTTGGTCCAAACATGATCCAAAGAGCTAGGCTCCTCTTGAGTACTTGATGTGGTCTTGATGCATAGGCTCTTGAATCAAACCGTGCTAGCTCTAAAACTTGACTTTAAATCCTTTGTTGAAGCTACACACCTACTAAGATCTTGATCACAAATCTGAGACTAATTAAACACAAGATCATTAGTACTATAACTACATGAGTTGATCATCATCAAAACTAGAGTGATGGGACTTTGGGCCAACAGCTATTTTGCCCAAACGGCTAGTTTTTCTAGCCTATAAAAGAGAGGCACCCATGGACTATTTTTAACAAGATTTTTAGTGGATTTTGAAGCTAGTTTTTTCGACTCTTTTAAGAGGATTTCTCGACTTTGTTTAAGGGCCAAATACTTCCATTCAAAAGGAGAGTTTATCAAGAGTTTTCAAAAGTGATTTCTTGAGTTTTCACCACAACTTCCATCCTTATTTTTCTCATGAACACTTGAGCTTTCCATTGATATATCCATCCTATAGGAGAGTTGTTGTGAGATTGTTTTTAGGTGATCAAAGTGTTATGATCATCAAAGACTTCATCTTTCCTTTGAGGAGGCGGACTTGTGTGTTCGCGGTGTTTCAAGTTCTAGTGAGAGCTCTTTGTAGAGGTGCGGCCTGGCAAGCTTGCGTGCTTGCGGTGTGTTGTTCTCGCGGGAACAAGAGAGGGACTAGAGAGTCCAAGAGTTCTAGTGTGAACTCCTTGTAGGTGTTGCGACACCGAGTGATCCGGTGGGATCGGTTTATAGTGAAAATCATTCATAGTGTTGAAGGCGGGGACGTAGAGCAAGTGTGCTCGAAGCTCGAAACAATTCTCCTGTGTTTGCGATTGCTCTCTCTATCTCTTACTTGTCTTTATATCTTGCATGTTTATATTGTCCTTTTCTTTATATGCTTGATATATATTTGTGCTCATATTGTTATATGCTTGGGGATTGTTTGCTAACACTTGTATTCAACTAAGAGAGCCAAAGCGGCACCTCAACTTTTATCTAGAGGAATCTTGAGGAGTTAGTCCAGAGCCCTTCACAGGGAATCCGGCTACACTCTTGTGTTATACTTGGTGTGTTTAGCACAAGAAATTTTAGTTTGCATAAATAATTTTAATTTCGCATTAATTGTCCATTAGATTAGCTAGTCACCTATTCACCCCCCTAGGTGATTACAGGAACCACTTCAGACGCATTGGTGGTGCTGACCCCAATGTCCTCTTTAGTCTGCAGAAGACACACCCGTATTCACTGGAACGAACGAAGAGCACCAAGCCCATTTGACCAGGGGTTCTGCTTCAACTCTACAAGACATCTCAGATGGGAGGTTTAAATCTACGACAAAAAGCCAGTATTCCTAGAGATGCTATTGGTGAAAATGAGGAGATTTTGTTTGACAGACATTATAAGTGGCTTCGTCAAATCAGAGAGTGCCACTTCTTTCTCCCTAACATGGAACGGATGTTTCCTCTGTCGTACTTATAGTTTGATCGAGGCAGAACCAAGCACTTGAAAATATATGTTTTATGAAATCAATAAAATTATGTGTGTGTGCTAATGTTCCCTCGATACTTCGTTATAGCATGGTTCAACGGGTCAAATCCACAGGGACGGGAGGCGATAGAAGCATTAACAGTTCTTATTTACGTCAGTTGTTAACAAGTTCTTCTTTGTTTAAAGAATTAGAAAAAGTAAAATAAAAGAAAAAATTTTAGAAGTGATAAGTAAAGAAGGCGATGAAACGGCGATGTGAAAATAAAGAGAAGTGGTTTTGAAAATAAAAAGAAGATGAAAACAAAGATGAACTAAGAAGTTGGTGAAAATAATGATGAAAATGATAAAAGAGTTTGGAATTGATTTTTAAAATAAGATAAAAAAAACTCATAGCTACTAACTACTAATTGCTCTACTAATTATGCTAACCTCTCAGTGATGGTTGTTTGACCTGGATTCTTGGCCATCACTAGTCATTGGCTTTAAGAGACGATACAAAGTATGGCACATAATATTATTCACAAACATTCAAACAACACATCCATACTACATAACAAGTTGCAAGCTACTATTAAATCATCAAAACCAGTTAGAGGTGAGCATGAGATAAAGAAGACATTGCAAGTTAGCAAGTTAATGGGTTAGATGTTAGAAATGTTAGAATGTTAGGATCCATCATCATGAGCCATCAATGGCTTTTGCAGGAGCAAGACCTTGTAAAGGCTATTAGATTCATGTGGATTATCAAGTAAGTGGTTAGGTGGTTAGTGATTAGTAGTTAGATTTCCATGAGAAGAAAAATTAGTTAAGCATCATGTAGAAAGATGGAGAAGATTACAATAGAGAAGAAAGGAGATACCTTTACATAGATTATCATCATCTATTACATTAATATCTCTCTTTCTCTCTCTGAGTCTCTCAGCCCTAATACATGATCTAAAAAAGAAATGAACATACAAAAGAAAAGAAATGAAAAGAAGAACACCTACACTACAATACACTAAAAGAGAGAAAACCTAGCCTATTCCAATCTACTTGCGTTTTGGGTCTCTGCAGAGCCTTTTATAGGCGAACGAAGACTCTGAAAGCGAGATGAGGCCGCGCGTAAAAAATCGATGTGTGGGCCCACCATATTGCCGCAGAAACGTGGCAAATGCCGCGTTTCCACTACAAAACCAGGGACTTTGGTCCCTTGTTTGGTGCGTGGGTTCGCTTCGCTTTAGGGACCTTCCAGATATGCTCAGAATTGGTTATTTGTTCCAGATTTTTGTCAGACGCCCGCCAACATCTAGATTCAATGTATCTTTTAGAAACTCTCTAGCTTGGACTCCAAGAAATTCAGATTTAATTACCCGAAAATAAGTTTTAATTAAGCTCCTATTACTTTTTTGCCTCTAGACTCTTGATTATCTGCAAACCAGACCAAAATACAGTTAGAAATCATATTTTATTCATAAATCGGCAGGAAAATGTGATATTATAATGTAGAATTGTAGATTAATCATAGTCACTTGATTGAGGCAAAACCTGCACACAAAATACGAAATTATAGAACTTAAGAAAAGAAGTGTGCAAGTGCTCAATTCTTCCGCTATAGCAAGTGGCTATGCGGGTCGTGATCCACAAGGAGGGTTTGCGATGGAAGCTTTACGGTTCTTTATTGAAATCGTTAAGAATAAAAGCGAAGGTTCTTCTCTGTTTTTAAGTTAAGAAAAAGTGAAAGAATCATGTTATGTTAGAAGAGAATGAAAGATGAAGAAGGTGGAAAATCAGAAAACAATAAAAGCGACTATTACAATGAAGTGGAGAAGAAAGAGTTGGAGGAGATGGTTGGTGATCTATACTAAAGAAGTAAAAGAAAAGAAAGAAAGAAAAGTGTAGAAATACTTACCTAGGTTGAGTGATGACTTACCTGGAAACTGTTGCATGTTCTACCTTTGCTTTGGAGGCGTTCAACGCATAGATCATAAGCTCGAGCTCAGTCCCCGTGCACATTATATCGTCAAGCCTAGCAAGAACGAAGTGATGCAGATCTTGGAAGAGGAGAATGTCTTCATGAACTATCGCTGGCTCTCACGTAGCTTAGTTATACTTGCTTTGGAATTCACTTGTACACTCAACAACAACAACCAAGGTAAAGTAGAAGAGGAAGACGAAACAAAAGAAAATACAGACATAAAAAGAACTTTTACCTTTATTAATTGCAGAGACAATGGAAGAAAGGAGGAGGGTACATCGTCGGTGTCACTCTCAACTTCAGCCTCTCTCTCTTACTTACATGAATCTTCTTCTACCCTAAGTTACATACAAATTACATAACAAGAAAAGAAAACCTAAACTACAAAGAATTAAAACTAGGCTAAATCCTAATCTGCATTGGCGTCCATTTTCAGTGCACATAATGGCCTTTTATAGGCAGAAAACCTAACCACTAAGATCCCAGGGAGGTCGGGGGAGTTCACGCTCCCCCTAACTCCCCAAGATTGCCGCGGAAACACGGCCCAAGCCGCGT
The DNA here is from genome assembly GCA_038442645.1 of Agave tequilana. Lineage (NCBI taxonomy): Eukaryota > Viridiplantae > Streptophyta > Magnoliopsida > Asparagales > Asparagaceae > Agave > Agave tequilana. Next base: position 37,588 of record JAVJIF010003579.1, on the reverse strand, counting down.
TTCCGCGGCCAGGGTGTGGCCAGATGGCCACACCCTGTTGGTGGGTCTCTCCGGGGGTTTCTTCTGACTTTATCCTTTGTTGGTTTTGTCGTTTGAGCTCCGGATTCTGACGAAATGGCCTTGGATTCTTGGCTTTAATCGATCGATTCTGAGAGGATTCTTCTCAACCAGTTTCAACCTCTTGATTTTTTCCTGATTTTATGTGTACGAATTAACTCTGATTTAATTCAGAATTCTGGTGGGCTTTTGGGCTCATTTCTCTTCATCTCCTTAAGGATTGGGCCTGCATATAAATTAAACAAATAATTAGGACAATGTATGCTTTTATTCTAAAATAAGTATGGAAATGTGACATTAAATATGCAACATTAGTGACCAATCATCACTGTCTTCTTGTCGGACATGGATTGGGACCTGATCAAGGCACAATCGGGTGTTGTGATTGGGAGGATCTCAAATCATGTAGCTTTCCCTGTCGGCTATAGTAGAGAGATCCTCGAGTTACTCCCAGGTTCGATGAAGCAGTAGTTCCTAACAGGCGAAACTCCTAAGCAAGCTGCAACTTTTATCGGCATGTTCTTGAAGGTGAAGGGTGAATTTCTTCAGTCTGACTTTTGGACGCCAGGATGGGTGCACTCGACGAAAACTACTAGGTGGGCAAAGATGCTTGACTTTGTTCTCAAGGAGTTAGAGGAACCACTGCTCCAGCACGTGCTGTATCATGCCATCAAAGCTATGCGTTATGGGATCACTTTGAGCCATTATCACTTCTTTGCAATGCTCAAGAAGTATAACCGGGACATCTACACATGTTTTTACCCTGGTAGGAGAGATGAGATTTACTCTACATGAAATGTTTGAAGTTTCAGAGCTATCCATGGGGGACCTGCCATACGAGGAGTACATTCCTGGTACTGAAGAATTGCACCGATTGAAGAAGGACGCTCAAGTGTATGAGACTTAATAGGAGGTCTTGTATCACTTCTATATTTGCTCTCAGATAATGGGCTGAGGGCCTGATTAGTCTCTAGATATGCATATCTCATACTACATTATCACATTTATTTTATATAAAATGTTGATAATAATAATTTTCTTGTGTGTTCCTATGTCCATGGTGTGGAATGAAGAAGAAGATCAAAACATTAATCTAAAAGTGGATTTTTGAAACCTATAGCAATTGACTTGTAGACCATATCTGCTATCACAGGGAACAGAAAATCAGAAAACCAGCAGGGGCAACAGACAGGGGGGCATGCCATCAGTCCAAGCCAGGGCGCCGCGCATGCGTCGCCAGAACTGCCATGGAAACATGACCTTGGGCCGTGTTTTCATGGCCGTACTGGGGCAGCTACGCCAATAGTTCAGGCCAGTTCTTTTCCCCTGGTTGCCTTTCCTCATGTGCCTATAAATACCTCCTTTGGTTTCCAAAGAGAGAGATATGCAAAGAAGAAGAGCTTTAGAATAGTGTTAGCTAGGTTTTTGGTTTTCTTGCTTGTTTTTTCTTCTTCTCTAAGCTTAATCCATAGTTTGGAAAGAGAGAGAAAGTGTGAACAAGTGTATTTGAAGGTGATAATCTTATACAAGTAATACTTCTCCTTTTTCTTTTCATTGCTTGGTATTTTTACTTGCTTTTATTTTCTTGTACTAGTGTAGAGTTTTTGCTCACTTATTTCTTCTCTTTTTCTTTTATTACTCATGTCTAACTAACTCTTTCATTGCATGGCTAACTATCTACTAACCCACTAATTTCTAACAACTTGATTGATAACCCAAATGAGTCAATAGTGTCAAACAAGTTTTGTGCAAATAAGAGCTATGATATCTTAAGACAAGGGTTCTAACTCTAATTTACTCATAAGTATTATCACTCTCATATTTCATACTTAATCATTTTTGATGATTTATAGATTGTGTAGCATTGCTTGTTCTTGTAAGCTAGAGAAATCCCTAATCTTTTTTGTCGATACTAATAGTGCACTTGTTTCTTTCCTTATTCTTGCCTTCGATTGGATCTTAATAGGGGAACGTTCAAGTTTTTTCATGTAAAGCTAAGTGAGGGGAAGAACTTTCATTCAATCTTAAACGTGAATATTTCTTATGCACAAGGTTTATGCTTGCCTATGAGCCATTGTGTGGTACTTGGTGAGTCACGGGGTTGTGCTCCACCATGTAAGGACACATCATGGTGGAATGAAGAGGTAAAAGCTGCCATTAAGATTAAACAAGACTCTTATAAAGATTTGAAGAAAAATTGCGATGGAGTGAGTTTTGAGAGGTATAAGCTAGCAAAAAAGGAGGCTAAAAAGCTGTTTAGAATGCAAGAGCTAAAGTGTACAAAAAAAGTGTATGAGAAGTTGGACACCAAAGAGGTTGAAAAGGCCATACATAGAATTGCTCGAATAAGGGAGAGAGACTAGAGACTTATGTACTGTGAGGTGTGTCAAAGATAAGGATCAGAAGGTTTTAGTTTGAGATGAAGAAATTGTTGGCCCAATGGCCTTCCACTCTAGTTTTGATGATGATCAACACTCATGTAGTTATGTTTACTAATATTCTTGTGTTTCTAAGTTTCAGATCATTAACAGGATATTAGGTTGGTGATTAGCTTCAACAAGATGATTAGAAGCTATTCATGATGATTCCGGTGCCAAAGCTTAAAGATCATACCTTTGCACTTGGAGAATCACGGAGTTTGGACCGAGTCTACTTGAAGATGAAGATCGTCAAGAAGACTTAGATATCTAGTTTAGAGTTTGTGTTTTAGATCCATATTTGTAAAGCTTAGTTTAGTTGATATGCTCAAGTGCACAAACACACACGTTTTATGTTTTGATATTTGGTTTTCATGAATAGTTTGATCAAAACAAGTTTTCATGATTTATATGTATAGTAGATGTTTTCTATTTATACATACATGCTTAACTTATAGACAAACTTATTTTGACGTTTCTATTCATGTTTTGGAAAAATCAAAGTTTGATAAAAATACAAGTTTTGTTTATGATAAAATTGGCAAGACACAAAAATGAATTGATATGATTGATATATGTCTTGAAATTTTATCACAAGTTTGGTTATCAAAGTAAAATGATAAAACAAGTTTTAGAAAGACATGTTTTTAGAAAAACAGTTTTTATTGTGATTAAAACTATTTTTTAGATTTACTGTGAATTTATGGGATTTTATTGAGTGAAAAGACCTATTTTCAAATCCTGTATCTGTGCAGATCTGCACTGTGCCTGCCAGGCCAGTTCGGTCGACCGGACCGGTCGACCGCACCAAGTGGCCGGTCGACCGGGTCGGTCGACCGATGTGCACAGACGTGCACGCTGGCTACACATTGTAGTCGGTCGACCGGACCGGTCGACCGAGTTGAGAGTTCAACTCTCAGGATATTTCGGTCGACCGGGCCGGTCGACCGCTATTGCCCAACGGTCACATTTTTGACCGTTGGCGGCCGACCGGACCGGTCGACCGGCAGTCTGTCAGACTGCCAACTCAGCCTAACGGCTAGTTTTGTAAAGGGGCTATATAAACCCCATCTCTTGGGGATTTTAGCCAAGTTTTTTAAGAGAAAAATTTTCAGTTTTCTGAAGTGTTTAAAAGAGTTTTAAAAGAGTTTTTGGGGCTTTAAAACTTCTCATCTTTATTTGTTTTGGGTTTTTGGAAAATCAAAGAAAACTAGGTTTTGGGATTTTGATTTGGTATTTCATTTTCTATCATATACAAGAGATTTCCCAAGTAGTTTTTCTTTGTTGCTTGTTTCCAAAAACACTTTGATTCCACACTTGAGCTATATCTTCTATCCTAAACTATTTAGAATCTTGTTTTTGTGGAAAAAGAAAAAGGAAAGAGGTTTGTGGTTGAAATATACCACTTGTTGTAAACCCTTGATTTCTTGAGTTGCTCCCTCTTTGGTAGAGGTGGAGATTGTTGTATTGGGTTATTGGTTTGCTCCCTCTTAGGTAGAGGTGGAGTTTGGTTGTGAGCCTCTTCGGTAGAGGTGTGTGGATTGGTTGTTGTATTGGCTACGGGCCTAACCCCTCGGTTGTGAGGAGGTTGTTGTTTGAGAGAGGAGTTTGGTACTCCTAGAGTTGTAAGAAATCCTCTTTGGTAGAGGTTCCCTCGGTGGGAGTTGAGATAGTGGAAATCCTACACGGTGGTGTAGGCGGGGATGTAGAGCAAGGTGCTCGAACCTCGAAACAAATCTTGGTGTTTGCGTATTGATCCATTGTCTCTCTAACTCTCTCTCTTATATTTGTGCAAAGCATCATATTCATATCATATCATATTTGCTTGTGTTGTACATATTTCATATTGCCTTGCATTTATTCATATTGCTATTCATTCTTGATTGCTTGGCTTGATTGTGTGTGCACATATTTCTTATTGCTTGGATTGCTTGTGTGTGTGTGCCTAACTTGTACTCATCCAACAAGAGCTTCACATAGCGCCTCAACCCATTTCAAGGGGAATCAAGGGGAGTTAGTCCAGAGCCTCGCAAGGGAATTCGGCTACACTTGTTGTATTGTATTAGTTTGTGCATAATTTGCATTAGCTTCCGCATTTAGCGCACTTAGTTTGCATTAAGTTTCTAGATTAGCACTTACACCTATTCACCCCCCCCTCTAGGTGTTTTTTCAATTGGTATCAGAGCCAGTGCTCCTGATACTTAGGCTTAACATCCTAGGAGTGATCCATTTGCTTGCTAATCTCATTTGCATTTGTTTGTTTGCACATTCATATATAGTTTACCATGGACTTCATGACCCCTCCTAGCTTTGACCCTTCCAACATTGATGTTTGGAAGTATAGGATGTCCATGTACCTAAAGACCCTAGGTTTGCATGTCTTCCTTGCCGCCACCAAGAGATGTTATCTTGGTGATTGCAATCATATAGGGGCCAATGCACAAGCCCTAGAGGCTATTAGAAGCACTTTGCCTAAAGAATATCTTTTATGTGTTTCTAACTTTGATTCCGCTTTTGTAGTGTGGAACAAATTGACAACCACCACCACCTCCAAGCTTCAATTGCCAATCCAAGAAGAGGAATCTAGCGGAGAATTCGAGCCACAACAATGCTATATGGTCCAAGGGAATGACTCCCTTGAGGTACACTCGGAAACTCCATTAGATAGTGACGATGATGCTAGTTCTTCAAATGATCATATTGATGCCCATGCTTTGAATGAAGAACTTTCCATTGTTTGTGAAAAACTAATTGAAAAATATAAGATTTTGAAAAAGAAAAGTCTAGAAATTGAAAAAGAAAATAAGTGTTTGCATTCTAGACTTGATTGTGTTTTGCAAGAAAAGGTTGAGATCCATAATGAGAGGGATTCATTAAAATCTCAACTTGATCTTGCACTTAAAGAAAATAACTTTTTGAAAAATAAAAATGATTGCCATGTTCTTTTGAAGAAAAATGAAAACTTGTCTTCAAAAGTTGATTTTGTTTTAAAAGAAAATGATTCTTTGAAAATTAAGATTGCTTCAATTTCTAAAGATTTGGATGCATGTTTAAAGAAAAATGAATTTTTGCAAAATAAGATGGATGCACATGTTTGCCATGCTAGTGTAGCTTCTTCATCTAGTCTACCTAATGCATATACCTCTTCTTCTAGGATCAATGATGATATTTGTATGTTAAAGAAGAGAGTAGATTGTTTGGGCTCCACTATGAGCCAATGTGCCATGAACCACTCACGATTGGAAACCTTGATTCGAAAGAAACAAGTTCCATCTTCTATGCATGCACATCCTCCACGGCATACACATGCTCCTCACGAACACCATCACACCATGTATGCTCATGTGTACACATGTACACATTGTGGTCGAAAAGGCCATCTTGCTAAATTTTGCTATGATCGTTTACATGTTGAAAATTTAGCCAAGAAGTTTGTTTGGGTTAGAGAAGGTACTAACCCCCATGGACCCAAAAGAGTATGGGTACCAAAGACCACCCCTCCTATTATTTTTGATGTAGGTGTGGGCTCTCACATGACGTGAGAGTGATAGCACCTTGGAGTGGATGCGTTCCGGACTTAAAGGAAATCAATTGGATGCATCACTTTCAAGGGAAGATTTGGTGGAGATGACCACCATGTTTTGGAGACAAGGAGAGTTGCTTCTTCGGTTTTGGTAACAATCCTTTACTCCCATTTATTGTTTACATGCTTTCCATGTTTTAATGTTTATAGCATGTTTTTGATGTCTATGGATTAGTATGTTCATTCCATGTTTATTAGATCCTTGACATACATGTATAGTATTTGAGACACATATGCTTATATGAACCCATATTTAGTGTTCTCACTTTTGTTTAAGCTATAATGTACATCATGAATTTAATACATGTGAATTTACATAGTAATCATGTTTTAGTTTTATCATGATGACTTTTATATTTGTTTTGATGCTTCATGTTTTGAATATATGTTTAGATGTTTGTTTTCATTAAGACTAGTTATATACTTGTACATAGAGTGGGCTACAAATAAATCTATATATGTTGAGCTTGATTGCTTATTTGAACCCATTAGATGTGCTACTATAGTCTAGTTTTGATGATTCATACATTTCAAACTTGTATTCCATTTTTGGATTTGTTTTATGATTGTGTGTTTCACTTCATGTATATGTTTGTATTGCCAAACGTTAAGATATACATGTATACCCCTTGAGTCATTTGCCTTTCATGCAAATCTATATTTGGACTCAATTGTGTTTAGGGATATGTATGTATACTTCATGTTTGACAATTCATACATATACCTTGAAATGAAATTTGTTGTGATGAAAATTTGGTTTTTCATGTTTCATGTATTTATGTTAACTTCATGTATATGTCTATCTAGTTCAAACTAATCTTATACATATACATCTTTTTGAGCCACGTGCCTTCATGAATATTCATTTAGTGGACTCGTTGAGTTTTGGATATGTATGTATATTTTAGCTTGTATTAGACATACATATGCCTTGAAGATTAAATAAGGAGTTTTATATGATTTTTCATGTTTTTGATGGAATTATGTTTTAAGGAATAATTGAGCTTAATGAAATATTTTTCATGATTATGATCTTCACATATTATTTGTACACTCATATCTATTGCTCATGTTTTGTTTCTCATGAGTTTTGCTTTATTGGTTAGAGTGATGATTATCATGTGAATTTCAATTTTGTTTTATTCCTTACTTGAAGGATTTCGTGCTAGTTAACAAGTTTTCCATTTAACTAGTTGCTGTGTTCTTCATTTTGGTAGTGATTTTCAAACAAAACTACATTTTCAAATCTATCTTTGAAAACCCCTACCTTCCAAGGGCGGTAGGATGGGAGATCATGTTCATGTATGCCCTAAATTGAAAATCTTTAAAACTTGAATTATGATTGGTGGTAGAGAATATGATGTATACACTTGAACTTATTGTTATGTCAATTGGTATCATTGAACTCTTTCAATTGGTATCATTTTGATCTTCTTGTATACTCATATATGTTTTGTATGTATGTATGCTTTAAATTCCAAGTATATCAATTTCTATTGGTATCTATTTTTCATACATATATATGTTTGTGTTTATGCTAGTGCTTGATTTTCAATTTTGTTTAAATTGATTACTTTTAAATTGTTATCAAGACTATGCATGATCTTAGTTTATATTTCATAAAGGGGGAGAAAATTTGATTTTGTATTTCAATTGGTATTTGTACTTCCACTCTTTATGATTAAAAGTTGTTATTTTAAACATATGATATCAACATCAAATTATATGTTTTTTTAAAATGAACAATTCTTACTATTGGTATCAATGTCTCTATGTAAAATCTTTTCAATTGGTTAAACATAACAAATTTTGAATACATTTAGTATCAAGATTCATGTTTTAGGAATTCAAGATTTATGTTTAATTACAATTGGTATTTCCAAAATTTTGTTTAAAGAAAATATTCAAAGTTTTGATTTCCTATATGCAAGGAGAGCTTAACATCTCTCTTACATATAGATTCATGTTGAGTATATTATAAATTGAGGAGCTTGACAACTCTTCTTTATATGATATACGTGTGTAGGGGGAGCTTCACATCTCCTCTTATGCATTACATAATATGTGTTATGTGAATTGGGGCTTGTCATCCCTTCTTCATGTGATGCATATGTGTAGGGAAGCTAACTTAGCGTCTTCCTCTTCATGAATGTATATAGCATATAACATTTATTGATCTTTGTTTATTGGTATCAAGATACTTCATTGACATATTTTTAATTGTTATCATGTTTGTAGTCACCCCTTATTGACTTTGTTTTTGTTTTAGACAAAAAGGGGGAGAACATTGTTTGCATTGTTTTGATTGACAAAAAGGGGGAGAAAGATTTTTACCCCTCATTTTATCTATGGTTTTGATTGTCTACCCCTTTGTTGATGATTGACAAAAAGGGGGAGAAAGATTTATGAAGTTTTATATGCATGCTTATGTTTATGCATATATTATGTTTTAATCTCAAGAATATTAAGTTTAATTGATTTATAGAGTTTGTTTTGTAATTGGTATCTAGAGCTTATTTTGTTTTGAATATTCCATTTGATATCTAGAACCATTTATTGTTTATGCATATGCATGTTTCATGTTTAATATTCATTGCATATATTTATTGTTTATCCCTATGCATGAGTTAAGGGGGAGCTTCCTTGAAGCTTATCTTTAATCCATGCATATATAACTCCATGAGTTTTGTCATCATCAAAAAGGGGGAGATTGTTGGCCCAATGGCCTTCCACTCTAGTTTTGATGATGATCAACACTCATGTAGTTATGTTTACTAATATTCTTTTGTTTCTAAGTTTCAGATCATTAACAGGATATTAGGTTGGTGATTAGCTTCAACAAGATGATTAGAAGCTATTCATGATGATTCCGGTGCCAAAGCTTAAAGATCATACCTTACACTTGGAGAATCACGGAGTTTGGACCGAGTCTACTTGAAGATGAAGATCGTCAAGAAGACTTAGGTATCTAGTTTAGAGTTTGTGTTTTAGATCCATATTTGTAAAGCTTAGTTTAGTTGATATGCTCAAGTGCACAAAACACACGTTTTATGTTTTGATATTTGGTTTTCATGAATAGTTTGATCAAAACAAGTTTTCATGATTTATATGTATAGTAGATGTTTTCTATTTATACATACATGCTTAACTTATAGACAAACTTATTTTGACGTTTCTATTCATGTTTTGGAAAAATCAAAGTTTGATAAAATACAAGTTTTGTTTATGATAAAATTGGCAAGACACAAAAATGAATTGATATGATTGATATATGTCTTGAAATTTTTATCACAAGTTTGGTTATCAAAGTAAAATGATAAAACAAGTTTTAGAAAGATATGTTTTTAGAAAAACAGTTTTTATTGTGATTAAAACTATTTTTTAGATTTACTGTGAATTTATGGGATTTTTATTGAGTGAAAAGACCTATTTTCAAATCCTGTATCTGTGCAGATCTGCACTGTGCCTGCCAGGCCAGTTCGGTCGACTGGACCGGTCGACCGCACCAAGTGGCCGGTCGACCGGGTCGGTCGACCGATGTGCACAGACGTGCACGCTGGCTACACATTGTAGTCGGTCGACCGGACCGGTCGACCGAGTTGAGAGTTCAACTCTCAGGATATTTCGGTCGACCGGGCTGGTCGATCGCTATTGCCCAACGGTCACATTTTTGACCGTTGGTGGCCGACCGGACCGGTCGACCGGCAGTCTGTCAGACTGCCAACTCAGCCTAACGGCTAGTTTGTAAAAGGGCTATATAAACCCCATCTCTTTGGGGATTTTAGCCAAGTTTTTTAAGAGAAAAATTTTCAGTTTTCTGAAGTGTTTAAAAGAGTTTTAAAAGAGTTTTTGGGGCTTTAAAACTTCTCATCTTTATTTGTTTTGGGTTTTTGGAAAATCAAAGAAAACTAGGTTTTGGGATTTTGATTTGGTATTTCATTTTCTATCATATACAAGAGATTTCCCAAGTAGTTTTTCTTTGTTGCTTGTTTCCAAAAACACTTTGATTCCACACTTGAGCTATATCTTCTATCCTAAACTATTTAGGATCTTGTTTTTGTGGAAAAAGAAAAAGGAAAGAGGTTTGTGGTTGAAATATACCACTTGTTGTAAACCCTTGATTTCTTGAGTTGCTCCCTCTTTGGTAGAGGTGGAGATTGTTGTATTGGGTTATTGGTTTGCTCCCTCTTAGGTAGAGGTGGAGTTTGGTTGTGAGCCTCTTCGGTAGAGGTGTGTGGATTGGTTGTTGTATTGGCTACGGGCCTAACCCCTCGGTTGTGAGGAGGTTGTTGTTTGAGAGAGGAGTTTGGTACTCCTAGAGTTGTAAGAAATCCTCTTTGGTAGAGGTTCCCTCGGTGGGAGTTGAGATAGTGGAAATCCTACACGGTGGTGTAGGCGGGGATGTAGAGCAAGGTGCTCGAACCTCGAAACAAATCTTGGTGTTTGCGTATTGATCCATTGTCTCTCTAACTCTCTCTCTTATATTTGTGCAAAGCATCATATTCATATCATATCATATTTGCTTGTGTTGTACATATTTCATATTGCCTTGCATTTATTCATATTGCTATTCATTCTTGATTGCTTGGCTTGATTGTGTGTGCACATATTTCTTATTGCTTGGATTGCTTGTGTGTGTGTGCCTAACTTGTACTCATCCAACAAGAGCTTCACATAGCGCCTCAACCCATTTCAAGGGGAATCAAGGGGAGTTAGTCCAGAGCCTCGCAAGGGGAATTCGGCTACACTTGTTGTATTGTATTAGTTTGTGCATAATTTGCATTAGCTTCCGCATTTAGCGCACTTAGTTTGCATTAAGTTTCTAGATTAGCACTTACACCTATTCACCCCCCCTCTAGGTGTTTTTCAGAAATTAAAAAAGATGGAGAGAATATTTTGACAAATTGTTTAATGATAGTTCTACTCAAGACTTAGATGACCTTACCATTCAGGGTAAGGATATAAATCATAATTATATGCGCAGAATTAGCGAATCTGAAGTTAAAGAGGCCTTGAAGAGGATGGAGTCAAGGAAAGCTGTTGGCTCGGATGGAATTCCATTGAGGTATGAAGACGTTTAGGAGAGGTAATGCGTGAGATGGCTGACAAACCTTTTTAATAAGATCTGGCTAACTAAAAAGATGCCAAATGAGTAGAGGAAGAGTACCTTTGTACCTCTCTATAAGAACAAAGGTGATATCCAGAGTTGTTCAAACTATCGTGGAATAAAACTCATATGTCACACCATAAAGCTTTGAGAAAAGGTAATTGAACACAGGTTAAGGCAGAATGTTACAATATCAGAGAACCAGTTTGGATTTATGCCAGGGTGATCGACGACAGAGGCTATTCATTTGCTTTGTCAACTTATAGAACGATTTCGGGAGATGAAGAGAAATTTACATATGGCCTTTATTGATTTAGAAAAAGCTTATGATAAGGTGCCAAGAGAGGTACTATGGTGGAAATTAATGAAAAAAGGGAGTCCCCATAAAGTATATTGACATAATCAAGGATATTACGATAGAGTACTGGCAAACGTCAGAACGTGTGGAGGCATAACAAGTGATTTTTCTATGACAATAAGATTGCATCAAGGATCGGTATTGAGTCCATTCTTATTTGTCATAGTAATGGATGAGCTTACTAAAGCTATTCAGGATGAGATACCCTTGTGTATGCTATTTGCTGATGATATTGTCCTAGTTGATGAGACGAGAGCAGGGGTAAATGCCAAATTGGAGTTATGGAGGCAAACTCTAGAATCTCGAGGTTTTAGATTAAGTAAGGCTAAAAATAGAGTATATGAGTGTAAACTCAGTAAACAGAAAATCTGAGATTATAGTATTGTAAGACTAGATGGACAAGAAACTGATGAGCAATCATTTTAAATACTTGGTTCTATTATCTAAAAGGATGGAGAGATCGATAGTGATGTCAACCATAGGATCCAAGCCGGCTGGTTGAAATGGAGGAGGGCAACAGGAGTTTTATGTGATTGTAACATTCTGTTATGGCTGAACAAAAAATTTTATCAGACTGCTAATAGGCTAGCTTTGTTATATGGCACAAAATGTTGGGCTATAAAGAGACATCATGCCCAGAAGATGAGTGTAGTAGAGACGCACATGCTTCGTTGGATGTGTGGTAACACGCAGAGAAATAAGGTGAGAAATGAGAATATTCATACGAAGATAGGTGTAGCCTCTATAGAAAAGAAGATGAGAGAAAATCACCTACGATAGTTTAGTCATGTGCGACGTAGACCTATAGATGCACCAGTCCGACGAGTAGAGCGTATCAATTTAGGGCAAGTTAAAAGGGCACAATGGAGACTGAAGAAAATATGGATGGAGGTAATACGACAAGATATGGAGGCTAAAGGTCTTAGTGAAGGCATATTGCTTGATAGGAATGAGTGGAGAAAGCTGATCTATGTGCCCGATCCGGCGTAATTCTCTTTTGGTTCATGCAGCCTACACCAAATAGTTGGGACAAATGGCTTAGTTGTTGTCGTTGTTGTATGATCCATTGTGAGGCTACATCTTCAAGAAGGTAGATATTAGTGAGAGCACTTAGTAGAAAATTAGTCATGCATTTTTTTTACCTTTAAGAAAACAAAATTCACTTTTACAACCATCAAAACAATCCAAGCAATTTTTGAAATAATACTTGTTTTCTTTTCATTCTTTATTTGAGGCAAGAAACATCTTTACCACGAATAAAGAAGGCGCATTCAAGCTTTCATCGCTCTCCCTCCTCGTGAATACGACTCGTATAGCCACTTTGGTATTACGGTAGAATCTCTAAAGCTACAACACTAACCATCACTCTTTTCTTATTCTTATGCATGCTTTTTAGCGATTAAATTTTGGCGCTATTGCAGGGGAGGGAATGACTTTATTATGTATACTAAAGATTTTTCTTTGTTTTTGTGTGTAGAAAAGGTTTCCAAGGAGCTAACTACTACGGAAAGCAAAATCGGAGGACAAAAATGCTGTATTGGAGAATTCATTTGCCCTCAGAAAAAATTGTGTAAAAGCGAATTATTTTTCCGATTGAAATACTCAAAAAATCGCTTCTGGAGGGTTACTAAAAATCGCCCAAAATTGCTTTCTAAAATTTTTAGTTCACATGTATGCTTAACCTTTACACTTGTAATAACTCAATGAAAATTCATTTGTTGTTAATTTAAAAATCGGAGTAGGCTCTTGCATTTAGGGCACGTGTCTATTTCAATTCATTTAAATTTCTGTTGAAGATAGCTGAAGAACATGTACGTGTGCATATCATCTAGAATATGTTTAACAACTTTAGGTGATTTATCACTTTAAGTGTTATCTTGTTGTATATTGTACACAAGCAAAAAAATTAACTCTAAGGGCAAATCCCAATAAAAAGATAAGGTGGGGATGTCATTGTCCCCCTTGGCCCAAAAATAATTTTCCATCTCATGCACAATTCAAAGCTTAATTAAAATCTGATAGGAGTTGGCTCCTAGGGACATCTCGGACTCGGTAGGAGATTGATCGAGGAGGGAAACTATAAGAATCATACTCCTGTAAAATAGGAGGAGTGGGTATTAAGAGGTAAAGCCTCGAAGACTCCATGATTTGGCGTAATTAAGGCCCGAAGCTCACGCCCGGAGAACTCCCATCTAGTTTTGCCCCTACCTGGCCGAATTGCTTATAGTCGAATTCCTGCAGCAAACTTTCTTGGGTAATCGACTAGTTAGAAGTCATCTATGTCCAGGAACCCTAGACTAGGCTTGTTGATTGATTTTCTTTTTCTTTGTTTGTTATTTATTCTTTTTGATTGTATTGTTGACTGAACGTTATTGTATGCTGTATGCCAGAGTGGTCAAGAGATCCATCCACGTCTAGACTCGTCAGAAACACCTCACTGCCACTACCTCAGAACCTAGTGTGGCCTCATTACAAGACAGATTTTACCCCATCTTGATATTACTACCTTCTTGCATAAAACTCCCAGAAGCAAATGGAAATAATTATAAATTAAAACCACAGTTCATAAACACTCTTTCTAAATTCCATTGTATGAAATCTAAGGATGCATACTTCTTCATTAGAGAGTTCAAAGAAGCCTAACGATGCGTATTCTCAACTAGGAGACGACGTCGTCAGGCTACGTTACATTTCTTTCTCCCTGAAGGATCTAACAAAGAAATGGCTATACAGCTTGGCTATAGACTCGGTCACCACATGGAAGGATTTTGTCAAGGTCTACTTGAAGAAATTCTACCTAATTCACAAAACTGCACTGATCAGAAAGAACCTCATGCAATTCAAACAAGAATCAAACGAGCCTTTTTGGAGATACTTTGAATGATTCAACGATCTCCTGGCACAATGCCCTTACCATAGTATAGAGGAATGGCAGCAATGCCAGATACTCTGTGATGGATTAGATTATCAAACGAAGACATTGTTGGAAACCATGCACCAAGGGAGATTATTGCAGAAAGATAAAAATCAGGAATGGGATCTCTTTGAAGATCTAGCCAAGAAAACCATCCAGTGGAAGCCAAGCTCCAAAAAACCTAGGAACTCACAATTCATAGCGTTTAGGGGTGGGCTCTTATCAATAGAATCGCCTGTTGCTGCAGAAGTAAAGTTTGCCAAGCTCATGAGGAGAATTGAAGTATTGGAGACAAAAGAGCCAGCCATAGCCAATCAGATCAGCCCACCATAAATTCACAATCCGGGTTGCACGTACTGCCAAGCACTACACCATGTTTTTGAAGTGTGTCCAATATTTCAAGCTCACCAAACACCATCGGAACATCTGAATGCGGCCTATACAAGGCCACAAAATAACTCCTACTCACAAACGTACAATCTTGGATGGAGAAGTCATCCAAACTTCTCCTGGAGCCAGAACAATCCCGTGAGACTTAACTTTTTCAATAATGGTCACCATCAGCATCACAATCAACAGCTCTTCCCTCCCAATCAAGCACCCTCCTCCTCTTTTCAAAACCCACCCACCGAAAGAAAAACTCAGTGAACTTGAGAAGAGTATGGAGACCTTTTTGAAGACCCAAACCGCCTTCATGCAAAACACTGGAAAAATGCTGAACAACCACACACAAGCAATTTCTTGACTAGAAGTTCAAATAAGTCAGCTAGCTAGTTCCCTGAGTGAGAGACCTAAGGGTACTTTGCCTAGTCAACCACTAGCCAACCCAAAGAACTCTAGTCAGATCTTTGAAGCTCAAGACTTCTAAATTAACCAATGTAATGTTATCCATACACTCAAGTCTGGAAAGAAGGTGAATAACCAAGTTTCACAGCCAGCAACTCCAACCCAATCTAGTCTACTTTTGCCTCTACATCTGCTAGCTCGAGTCCACGTGACTCAGTTAAGGATAACACAACTAAGAAAGTCCATAAGCCTATAGCATCATTCCCAAATAGGCTTAGGAATAATAACAAAGCATGCATATGGAGAAGATTTTAGAAATGTTTAACCAGGTTAAGTTGAATGTTCTTCTTCTAGATGCTATCCAACAGGTCCCTACCTATGCTAAATTTCTCAAGGATATGTGCACAAAGAAGAGGAAAACTATTGTGCCTAAGAAAGTATTTTTAGCGACAAATATTAGTGAACTCCTGTCTGGTCCCATCCCGGTCAAGTACAAGGACCCTGGATGCCCCATAATTACCTACACGATAGGACAGACAGAGATTAGTTGGGCACTCTTTAACCTTGGGGCAAACATTAACTTGGTTCCTCTCTCTGTGTATCAGCAACTCGGATTGGGAGAACTGCGTCCAACCCAAGTAACAATTCAGCTTGCTGACCAATCCGTGAAAGTTTCTAAGGGAAAAATCACAGATGTCCTCATTCATATTGGGATTTCATCTACCCAGTAGACTTTATTGTGCTCGAAACCCAACCTGTATCAAACTCTAGGGCTTAGACTCTTGTCATTTTAGGATGATAATTCCTTGTCACTGCCAATGCAATAATCAATTGCAGGAATGGATCTATGAGATTGACATTTGGAGACATGACAAAGGAGATCAATGTTTTTAACTTAGGAAAGCAACCCAAAGATTTAGAAGATCAAACTTTTGAGGTTAACTATATTGAAAACTTGATAAGCGAGCACGAGGAGCTCAAAAATGAATTTGAGTTAGAAGATTTTAATCTGGATGAAATCGTTGATTCTTCTGTGGATTGGGCTTTGTACCCTATTATGTCAACTTCTGATATTGAATTTGCAAACCCCTCCGGTGAGTCCTTCCATTTCTTAGAATTAAAAGCTTTACCAGAACATCTTAAGTACGCATATTTAGGTGAAAATAATACTCTCACGGTCTTAATCAGGTCCCATTTGACTGGGGAACAGGAAAAAAAAGCTTGACGTCTATTTTGAGAAAAGAAAAGGAAGCAATTGGATGGACCATGTGTGACATCAAGGGGATAAGTCCAGCAATTGTGCGACACCGTATACATTTGAACAATGACGTGACTCCCAGAAGGGACCCACAATGTAGGCTCAACCCTATTATGCAAGACGCCGTGAAAACAAAAATTCTCAAACTTTTGGACAATGAAATCATTTATCCCATCTTCGATAGTCAATGGATAAGCTATGTCCACGCTGTCCCTAAGAAAGCTAGTTTTATAGTAGTGGAGAATGAAAAAAAGGAATTAGTATAAACACGATTACCAATAAAAATTCGTGTTTGCATCAATTATCAGAAATTGAACATTGTCACTCGTAAAGACCACTTTCCTTTACCGTTCATTGATCAAAGAACATTTGGCTACCCATGAGTACTACTGTTTTTTAGATGGGTACTCATGATATAATCAGATCCCTATCGCTTTAGAGGATCAAGAGAAGACAACATTTACCTGCCCAATTGGAACTTTCGCCTACAGATGCATGCCCTTTAGATTTTATAATACTCTGGCTACATTCCAACGGTGCATGCTAAGTCTCTTTTCCAATATGGTAGAACAATTTTTGGAGGTCTTCATGGATGATTTCTCCATTTATGGAGATACATTTGATCAATGTCTTCATCACCTAGACTTGATTCCTCAGAGATGTAAGGAGAAGAATCTATCTCTAAACTAGAAAAAGTGCCACTTCATGGTGTGACAAGAGATTGTCCTCGGCCATGAATTTCAAGAAAGGGGATTGAAGTTGACAAGGCAAAGATCGAAGTAATGGCTAAACTTCCTGTCCCTAAGTGCGTCAGAGACATACGTTCATTCTTATGACACACAAGCTTTTACTGACAGTTCATCAAAGACTTTAGGAAAATTTCTAGACCTTGACTAACTGCTTACTAAAGATGCGCCCTTCAACTTTGACGATGAGTGTTTCTACTTATGGGAAAGATTGAAGAAAGAACTTATCTCTGCGCCCATCATTTCAGCTCTAGATTGGACGCAACCATTTGAAATTATGTGCGATGCCTCTGATTTTGCTATCGGCACTGTCTTAAGGTAGCGCATCGACAATAAGCAACATGTGATTTATTACTCGAGGAGGACCCTGACTAATGCCCAACAGAACTACACAACGACCGAAAGGAATTCTTGGTCGTTGTCTTCGCATTAGAGAAGTTCCGTCCATACTTATAGGGATCTAAGACTTTGATTTTTACGGATCACTTCACGTTGAAGCACCTCATGACCAAGAAGGAAGCTAAAACCTGACTTATTCACTGGATTCTTCCGCTTCAAGAATTTGACCTGGAGATCTGTGACAAGAAGGGTGTGAAAAATGTGGTAGCTAACCACTTGTCAAGAATTCCTAATGCACATGTAGAATGAACTCTGATCAATGAGGATTTCTTAGATGAGCACATCCTCACCATTTTTAAAGAACCTTAGTCTGCGGATATAGTCAATTATCTGGTCCCCAGACAATTACCTGCTGAATGAAAAAAGCAACACAAGTATCACTTCTTCACCCTGGTTTGGTACTTCTTCTGCGAAGAACCGTATCTCTTCAAGTATTGTCATGACCAAATTATTTGTCGATGTATACCAGAGGAGGAACAAAAGAGTGTGCTAAATTTCTGTCATGAGCTTGCATGTAGAGGACACTTCGGTACTCAAAAAATCGCAGAGAAAGTTTTGCAAAGTGGATTTTACTGGCCCACTTTGTTCAAAAACTCCTTTCATTTTTGAAAGTTATGTGCAAACTGTCAAAAGACTGGGACGATTTTGAAGTGAGACATGATGTCCCTAAACCCAATTCTCGAAGTCGAAATTTTTGATGTTTGGGGCATCAACTTCTTAGGACCATTCCCAAATCATTTGGCAACCAGCTTATTTTGGTTGCAGTGGATTACGTCTCCAAATGGGTAGAAGCCGTGCCTACTAAGGCCAACGACAACAAAGTGGTTGTTAAATTTCTCAAGAAAAACATCTTCCCCCGTTTCGGTACTCCGCGAGCAATAGTTAGTGATAATGGGTTACACTTTTGCGATAGGATTTTCGAAGCCCTAATGCGAAAGTATTCCATCACTTACAAATTATCGACCTCGTATCATCCCCAAACGAATAGGCAGATTGAAGTGATAAATCAGCAAATCAAGCTCATTTTGGGAAAAAGTGGTAGGTCAAAATCGAAAAGAATGATCGGTCAAGCTGTTAGATGCTTTATGGGTTTACCGGACTGCTTTTAAGACCATTCTGGGGATGTTTTCATACAGAATTTTATTCAGAAAAGCCTACCATCTGCCCGACAAATTAGAACATTGAGCCCTATGGGCTATAAAGCAATTAAACTTTGATCTGACTAGAGCCGATGAACTAAAAAAACTACAGATCTCAGAATTAGAGGAAATACGAAATGAAGCATATGATAATGTATGAATCACAAAGAGCAGAATGAAAATTTTTCACGATCAACTCATCAACCGAAAAAAATTTGTCCCTGGGCAAAAGATTCTGCTCTACAATCGAGGCTTCACATCTTCGCAGGTAAGCTCAAAACTCGTTGGTCGGGACCGTTCACTATACGTACAGTTTCTCCACACGGTGCAGTAGTATTTATTGATCTAAAGAGCGGTGAGGAGATGAAAGTCAACGGACAAAGATTAAAACTATTTCTAACCACTGAGCCTGAGTCACAAGATGAATTTATCATGGGCCTTTTCGATCCATCTTACAAGTGATCATAGCCCACCACAACAAATAAAAAAAATTGTGTAAATAAATTAAAATTAGAAGTTCTTTAATTTATCATAATTCTTTGTATATCACTCCTTACACCTATTTATTGCATTTGTATTCACATTCATCCATTGAGGACAATGCATTGGATAAGTGTGGGGGAGGGGTATTAACATAGAAGTTCTTTGTTCATTTCTTTTTCATTTTTTGTATTTCTTTTTTATTTCTTTTTTTTCAAAAAAATTGAGTAGTAGAGAATTTTTGATAGTCTTTTGTAAAAATACAAAATAGTTATAAGGATTAAGAAAATTCAAGTTAAATTTTTTTTACTTTAGCCTAAATAAAAGAATATTGGTTGGATTAGTAGTTTAGGAGGAAGAAGAAAAATAACTCATTTCTTTACTTTTGCCTTAGTAAATATGCGTTGGTTATACACACACTCTTGAATTTATGGACAAAAACTCTAAGTGTCATACAAAAAATGTATATATATATATATATATATATATATATATATATATATAGTTATAAACTCGATTAAGTTGGATAATTGTGCCTCAAGAAGCATGATTATTTATGTCTAAAGAAAATAAATCTTAGTTTCATGGCCTAATTTACTTGAGTTTTTAACCCAAGGGGTTTTTCTCACCTGATGCCCTAAGACTGCCTGGTTTGGGAGTCATCGGTTAAAAACTCGTTATACAAGTAAATTAGAAAGCTTAAGAAAATTAAGGGCAAAAATGGTACATATTAAAATACTAATAAATTTTGTAGCATTAGAGTTTGAGTTGAAAAAAATTCAAGGAAATCACATTTCACACAATGCATATTAATTAAGGCTAAATAAAAGAATGAGTTTGAAGTACAAAATTCCTCTTAAACTTACATAAAAGTCATATTCTTGCATGAAGACCATAGTATAGACAAATAAGAGTTAGACCTAATACTTGTAATTATTTAGCTATATTTACTAAAGAGATTAGAAAGCCTTTTTTCTACTTAAAAAAAAATTTCAAAAACAGCTAACACTTTCATTCTTTTCTTAGATTTTGTGGGTGCAATCTGCTGAAAATTCTCAGGAAACAAAACTCCTCCTTTAAGAAAAATCTAGATATTTAAAGGCTTGTTGCATATGCTCAGTGCAATCACATCACCTATGAAAGTGGTGTAATAATTCTCTTGATTTTTGTTTTGCTCGGGATGAGCAAAAGATAAGTGTGAGGGTGTAATTAGTCTCTAGATATGTATATTTCATACCACATTATCACATTTATTTTATATAAAAATGTTGTTAATAATGATTTTCTTGTGTGTTCCTAGGTCCAAGGTGTGAAATGAAGAAGAAGTTCAATACACTCATCTAAAAGTAGATTTTTGGAACCTAAAATAACCATTGACTTATAGACCATATCTGCTACTACGGGGAATAGAAAATTAGAAACCAGCAGGGGCAGCAGATAGGGGGACATGCCATCAGTCTATGCCAGGTGGCATCATGCGTACGGCACCAGAACTACCGCGAAAACGTGGCCCGCGTTTTTGCGGCCGTACTGGCGCGGCTGCGCCATTACTTCGGGTCGATTCTTGTCCTCCGGGTGCCTTTTCTCCTGTACCTATAAATACCTCCTTGATTTCCAGAGAGGGGGATATGCAGAGAAGAAGAGCTTTAGAATAGTGTTGCTAGGTTTTTAGTTTTCTTTCTTGTGTTTTCTTCTTCCTCTAAGCTTAGTCCATAGTTTGAAAGGAGAGAGAGTGTGTACAAGTTGTATTAGAAGGTGACAATCTTATACAATTAATATTTCTCCTTCTTCTTTTCATTACTTGGTGTTTTTACTTGCCTTTATTTTCTTGTACTAGTGTAGAGTTTTTGCTCACTTACTTCTTCTCTTTTGCTTTTATTGCTCATGTCTAACTAACTCTTCTATGCATGGCTAACTAATTACTAACCCATTAATCTCTAACAACTTGATTGATAACCCAAATGAGTCAATAACGTCAAAGAAGCCTTGTGTAAGACGATTCTAACTCTAACTAACTCATAAGTATTATCACTATCATATTCCAAGCTTAATCTTTTTTGATAATTTATACAATGTGTAGCATTGCTCGTTCTTGTAAGCTAGAGAAATCCCTATTCCTCTTTGCCGATACTAATAGTCCACTTATTTCTTCCCCTATTCTTGTCTTCGATTAGATCTTGATAGGAGAATGTTCAAGTTTTGTCGTGTAAAGTTAAGTGAGGGGAAAAACTTTCATTCGATCTCCAACGTGAGTAGTTCTTATGCGCAAGGTTTATGCTTGCCTATGATCCATTTTGAGGCTACATCTTCAAGAAGTTAGGGATTAGTAGGAGCACTTAGTAGAAAGTTAGCCATGTGTTTATTTACCTTTAAGAAAACAAAAATCACTTTTACAACCATCAAAACAATCCAAGCAAATTTTGAAATAATACTTGTTTTCTTTTCATTCTTTATTTGAGGCAAGAAGCATCTTTACCATGAACAAAGAAGCCGCATTCAAGTTTTCATCACTCTCCATCCTTATGGATACAACCCATATAGCCACTTTGCTATTATAGTAGAATCGCTAAAGCTACAATATCGATCATCATTCTTTTACTTATTCTTGTGCATACTTTTTAACGATCACGGCCAGTGGAGTCAAGCAGGTGTCATGGGCAAACTACCTCTTCTTGGGTTTGTGGGAGAAATCAGGCTCAGTAACTCAGCTGGCGACCAGTATTGTCACTGCGATTGAAGAGATCTTTGAATCGATTACCTCGTACACGACAGAGCCGAATGAAGACACCTTCAAGCCTAACACTATTTTTGATAGTTTCCACCACCAAACAAAAGATTCCTATCTCAGACAGGGCCCTACTAGCAGGGTTCTTTGTTGTGGGTAAAAAGGTGTGTTGTGCCCACACAACCTCACAAGGCTATTGTTGCTGATGTAGTTTATCCGGTCGTCCTTTTTGCTTACGGTTGATTTCTCAGTCTGCTCTCTGTTATGGTAGGCTGTCTCCAGAGCAAACTTTGAGTGTTGTGTTAAAGCTTTTGTAACATGGTGGTTCATGAAAATAATGAGGGCAACATCGTCGTCGGCCCGGATGGTGAACCTAAGGTGAAGACACCAAATCCTCATGTAGAATTGCCCTACACATACTTCATGGCATGGTATGTCATGCACTGCCCCTCTCTGATGTTAGCAATCAGTCGTCTGAGGATTCTATACCGTTCATCCAATGATTGGAGCGCTCGAGTTGGCATGGTTGGTACATGCTAATGATCCGGTAAATTTTTCAAAGCACTATGAACTACCATTTGGTAAGATGCTTTTCCCGACTTCCCAGGAGCATCATACGGGGAGCGATTTTTCGGTCGTCCTGATGCTGATGGATTCACCACCCTTTCAGCTGGCATTTTTTGGTGGCTGATCAATATTCTCCCAGGGTACCTGATCTTTCTGCAAGGGAACGTCTACTCAATCAAACCCTATTTGTCGTGTCAGTTTGCCCGTCAATTCAAGTATGATCAACTATATGTAGGTAACCCGAATCTAGGTCTTCATTTTAGTGGCAATTTGTACGAAGGGGTGAGGGCGTGGTACTTCAATGTGGCTGAAGGAACAGAGGCGAGATTCAACCTACCACAGAAGATACCGAACTCCTACGCCAGCCTTGATTTCTGCGCATGGTATGTTATAGTGGACTCAACCCCTAGGTACAATATAAATAGTACCTGCATATGGTGGATCAAGGCTATGTTCTAAGCCAGGAAGGGCTCCAAGAACATCCGTCTGAAGGGGATGGATGAATTCTTCAGGCTGAGCTCGAAGCTAGCCTGATGGAAGCCGCTGAACATGGAGAGGAGCCTGCTGAAGAATCTTATTGAAAACGCTCGTGAGGCGCATTTATGAAGTGTACTCAATTTTAGTCTACTGAGGCTGGCTCGAGTCAGAAGTGTTGGCCCAAAGGCTATTAACCCTAAGTTTTGATGATTACAAACCATATGAAGTTAGGAATTAACAAGATTGTTTTAAATTAATTTCAGGTAAAAACATAGGTTAATTGACGGCTCCTAAACAAGACTCACATTTGGAAGCCGCGAGGATTTAGATCCCAGAGCCTAGCATACTAGAAGAGCTTAAGGATCAATCGAACAAGTTGAGAAGCCTATACAAGATTTGTATCTTTACATTTTTTCTTTTTAGTTAGAATTTATAGTCCATTTGTCAAAACCGAGATGATAGAGGTTGATAACCTTAGGATTGCTACATACACACATTTGATATTGCTTCATACTTTCAAACAAAATTTATTACAAAATTTCTTACCAGGTTTCAGAAAAACAAAGTTTGAAAAAATCGGTTTTTGGAAAAACAAGTTTTGGAAAAACGATTTTTAGTTTAGAAAAAGAATTTTTATCAAAATATAGTTCAAATTTTATTAGTGTTGATCTATGATCACACTATGATCTTTCCTAGCCCTAGAACTCTATTTTGTATCTAACCGTCTAAAGAAAATTTATCGAAAAAATTATAAACTTTAAAAGTTTTTCAAAACTGTAAAATTTGGCCTTGTTCGATCGACCGCACGGTCGACCGCTGGCAGATCAGAACTGATGGGCGGTCGACTGACATGCACCAATGTGCATTGTGCACATCGGTCGACCGTCCCGATCGACCGGCAGAAAGAGCAGAGTTCTCTGTTTGTTCCGGTTGACCGGTCTAGTCGACTGACAGAGAGTGGTCACTCTCTATTTGGGACTTCGGTCGACCGCCCGGTCGACCGCTTTCCCAACGGTCAGAATCAAACCGTTGGCGGTCGACCGGCCCAGTCGACCGACGGCAGCCAGAGTCTACTAACGGATTCCAACGGCTCTATTTTGTTTGTCTTTTGTTGGGGCTTCTCCCAACGAATATTTGGCTTGTTTAACCCTGTTTTCATCCCCTATAAATAGTGGGAGTGTTATACAACTAAAACACAAAATTCACAAGAGTAAAATCAAAATTTCTCAAAGTCTAGCCTTTTAGCAAAAAGAATTTTCTTGAACCAAAATCTTCAATCCTTTGTGTTTTAGCTTGAAGCTTTCTCATCTACTTCTCTACTTGTTTTAGCACCACACAATCCCTAAAGTTTCATCTCCTCATCTTGGTTATAGGATTGTGAATGTGAGCTTTGTTTGTGGTCAAGTGTTGATCACCGTTTCCTCATATTGAGAAGTTGTAGAGGTTGCGGCCTCAAGCGAGTTAGTGAGCTCTAAGTCGGTGTTGCGGCACCGTGAGAGAGGATAAGTGTGTCCAAAGAGTTCTAGTGATAACTTGTGTTGACGATCCGATAGGATCAAGCATAGTGAAAATCCTTCATCGTGTTGAATGCGGGGACGTAGAGTAGTGGCTCGAACCTCGAAACATATTCTCGTGTTTGCGATTGTCCACTTATCTCTAAACTCTCTCTCCTTTACTTGCAATATAATTTGTTTACCTTGCAAGTTTTAATATTGTTATTGTTTATTGTTTATTAGTTTTTAATCCGCATTATTTGCCACTTAGTATAGCCATTACTTATTCACCCCCCTCTAGGTGATTTCAAGAAGAAGATACGATGGGAGCCTGTGGCTGAAGCTCTTTCCAAGGAAACTTCTATATCGAGAGTAGAACCTGAGCCTCCCCAAGCTGGCTCCGAAGAAGATGAAGACTCTAAGATTCCACTGCGTCCAAGAAGCCGTCAGACCAGAGGTTCTGCAGTGGTTACGACCTATGAAAATGAAAAGATCACGAAAGATAGAGTTAAGATTTTTCATGATAAACATATCATAAGGAAAATATTTGTCCCTGGACAAAAAATCTTTCTCTATAATTCTCGGCTTTATCTTTTTCTAGGAAATCTAAAATCAAGATGGACTTGGCCATTCGTTGTTAAATTTGTGTTTCCACACAGTGCTGTAGAGATCAATGACACCAAGAATGGGAATGACTTTAAGGAAAATGGTCAATCCCTTAAATATTTCTTAGAATCAAAACCAGTAAATGAAACGACTATGAGTCTTTTTGACCCAGTGTATCGACAACTTTATCTCTTTTATATTTGTTTTCATGAATCTATTAAATTCTTTCATACATTGGGTACAATGCATGAGATAGGTGTGGGGGGGGTTCTAACATAATTAACATAACTTAAAAAACTATAAAAATATATATATAAAAAACTTTTTAGAAAAAAGAACAATATTTTGACATATTTTTTATAAGAAATTAAGTCAATTTTAAGGAATAAGAGAACCATAATTAAGATTTCTTATACTTAGTCAAAATATGATTATTTGTTTGATTTCTAGGGTTAGGAAGAAAATTTGAAAAATGTAATTTAGTCTTGATCTTTACCTTAATAAAATATGCACATTTTACACACTTACATGTTTAGGGTTAAAAAACAAAGATTCTTATACCTTATACCTTATATATATATATATATATATATATATATATATATATATATATATATATATATATATATATATATATATAAAGAATAAATATATATATATATTATATAATATATATATATTTATATTCTTTATATATATATATATATATATATATATATATATATATATATATATATATATATATATATATATATATATCAAGAAATACTCTGATTAAATTGGGTATTTGTGCCTCATAAAGCATAAGTATTCACGCCTAAAAGTGGTACATCTGATAAATAAAAGACCTTAGTTTGTGGCCTAGTTTGCTAGAGTCCTATGTCCTTGCGGTGTTTTCTCACATGTGCCCTAAGACCGTCCGGTTTGGGTGTCACCGACTAAAGGCTCGGTTACGTGGGCAGATTACAAAGTCTACTAGAACTGAGAAATAGTACTCCAAAAAAGTAAATAAATAAATAAGGCATAAGCGTTAGAGTTAAAGAACGCTTAGTTAAAATTTCATGGTCATGAAGGTACATATGACTTAAGGTAAAGTAATAGGAGAAATACATTTGACTTCTTACTTTAATTGATAACAAGTTTTTGAATATAGACTAAGTTTAAGAATGAAAAATTCAGTTTTCCTATAACTTATAGATTACTTGAACTCTTACAATAATACTTAAATATTTTTCTCTTTCAAAATGCTATTCGAAAATACTAACTCTTTATTTCATTTTTCTTTATGGATTTTGTGGGTACAATCCACTGAAAACCATCAGAGAAAAAACTCGTCCTCTAGGGATAACCTAGGCTTGTTGCATAAGCTCAGTGCAATCGAGTGGCCTGTGAAAGTAGTCCAATAATTTCTTAGGATTCCTTTTGATGTTCCGCTGGAGGGCGAGCAAAAGATAAGTGTGGGGGTGTGATCGATCACTGATCTTGCATATATATTTGTCACATTCTCATGCTTAATATCAAATAAATCCTGTTATTTAGTCTTATTTTATTAATAATGTGCAGACCCATTACTAATGGAGGTAGAAAAGAAATGAGCCCAAAAACCCACTTTAATTCTGATTTAAATCTTCATTAGAAAGGAATAAATATTCAGGAGGATATAGATGTTTCCAGCTGAAAATCAATGCATATCAGGGATGATCACATCAAATGAAACCGGCTAATTCAGATTTATATAAATCCAAAATCAGTGAGCTTGAGGATTACTGAAGATCAGATCAGAACCAAAAACCAAACACCAAATCCAACCAGACAAAAGGGGATAAAAACAAATGATATTATATCTCCCCCTGGATGTGGCTATCCAGGCTGCATTTTCACAGCAAGTTGTGGAGATATGGGGAGCGTTTTCTCCCTTATCTCCTTACTCCTCTCCTGTCTGGGTTTTTGCCTATAAAAGATAGAAAGTTCACTTAAGAAAGGACTGAAGACTAGTTTAAATTTTTAGCTTTATTTTTAAGATTTAGGATCATTGTTAGATAGTTATGAGTTGTATCTCATTTCTATTTTTGTAGTTCAGTCCAGAAATAAGTGAGAGAGAGGAAAAAGAGTGTGTAATTGAACATTAAAAATGACAATCAAAAGGGATTCACCATTTCTTATCTCTGCTTAAACTTTACTGGTATGTCTTTATTTTCAATTCATTTCATTTTTTTTTCCATAGTTATGAGTAGCTAAATCAGTTTTATGGGCTCACTATTCTTCTTCTTCTATGATATTTTTCTTCTTGATCGATTTCTATTAAAAAGAACCCAATAAATCATATGGACGCTTAGATTAAGTCTTGCATATTGGCAAGTGTTCTTGAAGGCACATGAGGATGGAAAATAATTTGAACTAACTCTTGAAATAAATCTTAAAAAGAACTTATTTTTATTCCATGCTTGCTTTAATGCTTTGATGGTTTAATATTCAACTTAAAAATGATTTTAAATCTTAAGTTCAATTTCTAAAAATTATCTTATGTGTTTTACTTGATTTCTTTTACATGACTTAAATATTCGCCTATAATCTCGATGAGGCATTTTAAACTTTCAAGAGAATGACACATGGGTGAACAATAGAATAGTGGGCCTGGATTCTTTTTTATTAAAAACAAACAAATATAATCACTCTCGAAGCATTTTAAAGATCATCTTCTCCAAAGCCTTCTCTAAGTTTTCAAGTTTTCAAGTTTTCTTTAAATCACAATTCTACTCTCCATTCTCTTTTCAACTTAAAAAAAACACCAACACCAATCTTGTTTTTAAAATATAATATCAAAACGCTTTCATCGCATTCCTCCTCGTGAACATGACCCGTTAGCCCTAAGCTACACAGTATTTCTCTTACATTTTCTACAATCAGTTAACATTAAATCTCTGATCATTGGGTCAAGTATGTATGGCGCTTGTATCAAATACGTTCCCCTTCGATGGAATTCTCGATCAACAACTATGTCATGCTCAACACGAGCATGATGGAACCAGCATCGATGATCAAATATCACCGGAAAAGGAATAGTCGGGTGAACAGTGCAGGGGAACACCATGCAATCCTCCACAGAGTTGAGTCGATAAAGACAAGCTAATTGAGTATTAGTTTTTGTTGGCCAAAGGCCTATCACCCTAGTTTTGATGATGATCAACTCATGGAGTTATATTTACTAATGATTTTGTGTTTAACTAGTGACAGATTCATTATCAAGATCTTAGTAGGTGCATAGCTCAACAAAGGACAAAATATCAAGATTTGGAGCTAGCACGGTGTGATCCAAGGAGCTTTTGGATCAAGCTTGGATCAAGTCAAGAAGATGAGAAGCCTTCAAGGGAAGACTTCAAGAAGATGAAGACTTGTGTCTAGGTATAAGATTTTGTTTTTGTTTTAGTTAAAAATGTAAAGGATAGATAGTTGGTGGATTGCTCAAGTATACCATGCACACACACTCTTGATTTAGTTTGTTTTCATAAAAGATTTTAACCAAAAACCAAAATAGTATTTCAAGTGATTTTTGGTATTTCTCATATACTTATCTTTTAACCAAAACCTTATTTAGAGCTTTATGACAAAAACATAGATATTTCATTATGATTGTGTAGTGGATCATATCCATACACACTATGCCTTAAAAGTATATCTTGTTTTTGTATTTGATGAAATTTGGAAAAATATGTTTTGGAAAATATTGTTTTTAGAAAAATACAGTTTTATCATGGGCCAAATATTTTCAAGTTACAAAAATAGTCCAATCTTTTATAACATGCCTTGATTTTGTGCAAGCATGTTTGTATATCAAAGTATATTGGTAAAACTATTTTTGTAGATTTTATGTATTTTATGGGATTTTATTTGAGCCAAAAAGACAAACTTTTTAATCCCAGAAAAATTGTTTCAGGCTTCAGCTAGTCGACTTATACTAGCTTATAAGTCGACTAACCTTGAAGTCGGTCGACCGGGTCGGTCGACCGACGTGCACAAACGTGCACGCCTGTGTGTACTGGTGGTCGGTCGACCGTGCCGGTCGACCGCTCCAGAGAGCAGTGCTATCTGGAAAGTTTCGGTCGACCGCACCGGTCGACTGTGGCTCCAACGGTCAGAAATCCGACCGTTGGAGGTCGACCGGGGCCGATCGACCGGCAGTACTGACAGATCCCAACGGCTAGTTTTCTGGCAGCCTATAAATTGGGGGTCTTGTCATTGTTTTCAGATAAGATTTTAGGAGAGCCTTGAGCTAGTTTTTCCCAGTCTTTTAAAAGAGTTTTCTCCACATATTTGAGAGCTAATTCTTCTAATCAAAAGGGAAGTTTTATCAAGAGTGTTAAAAGAAAGTCTTTGAGTTTTCCTCCACCTTTCACATCCTTGTTTTTTTTCTCACACCACACTTGAGCATCCATTGATTATACATCCTATAGGTGTGTTGTAGTGAGAGTACTTTAGGTGATCAAAGTGTTGTGATCACCAAAGATCTTTTCTTTGTTCTTTGAGGAGACGGGCAAGTGTGCTCGTCATTGTTTTGAGTTTGGGTGCGGACTTGGTTGTTTGAGGTGCGGCCTCGGCGAGCCGGTGGGCTTGCGGTGTGTACGGACTAGAGAGTCCGAGGGCTTGTAGGTGTTGCAGCACCGAGGAGAGATCCATTGGGATCTTGCATAGTGGAAATCCTTCGTGTGTCGAAGGCGGGGATGTAGAGCAAGTGTGCTCGAACCTCGAAACATACCTTTGTGTTTGCGATTGCTCACTCTCTCTCTCTCTTTGTCTCATTTATATCTTGCATGCTTTATTGTCTATCTTTATATGCTTGATATATTCATTGTGCTCATATTGTATACTTGCTTGGGTTTGTTGACTAACACTTGTATTTAACCAAGAGAGCCAACGCGGCACCTCAACCCATTCAAGGGAATCTAGAGGAGTTTGTCCAGAGCCCTTCACGGGGAATTCGGCAACACTCTTGTGTTATACATAGTGTTTAGTGTAAAAGATTTAATTAGGTCATAATTGTTTTTAGCTTCCGCATTATTTGAATCATTTGGCATTTAGTGACCATTAGATTAGCCATCACCTATTCACCCCCCTCTAGGTGATTTACAATTGGTATCAGAGCTTGGTACTCTGTTTTGGGTCTAACAACCTAGAGTAAAAGATCCTCATTTTTAGGCTAATCACAATATTTTTGTACACACACCATGGACTTCATGTCACCACCCACCTTTGACATCCTTAACATCAACATTTGGAAGGTTAAGATGTCATTGTACCTCAAGGCCTTAGGCATTCATGTTTATCTTGCCATATCTAATGATTCATATTGTTCAAATGGTAAGAATTTTGAGGCTAATGCAAAAGCCCTTCATGCTATCAAGTCTACCCTAGATGATGTTTATTTATCTAGAGTTGCTAATATTGATTCGGCTTTTGTAGTATGGAACACCCTCACCTCCCTTGGCGAAAAGGATCTATACTATGCGGGGGGAGCGATTCGGACGTTGGAAGCGACATCTCCAACGTATGCTATATGGTCCAAGGGATAACCCCCTTGAGGTAAACTCCGAATCCGATGATGAGGACATGTCATATGATGAGCTCACTTCATTTTGCCAACAATTCTTGAAAAATATGACATGCTTAAGAAAGAAAATAAAAATTTAAAAAAGAGCATTGCATGTTTAGAAAAAGAAAATAACAATTTGAAAAAGAATTTTGATGCCATGCTAAATGAAAAAGATTCATTAGAAAATAAAATGGCATGCTTAGAAAAGAAAACAAAGATTTGAAAAATGAGAATGTTTCCTTATTTTCAAAATTGAATGATTTGTGTGAAGGAAACAATACTTTGAAAAATAAGATTGATTTGGTGGAAAAACAAAAGGAAGTGTTTTTCAAGAAAATAATTCTTTGAAAAGAAAAATTTGTGAAAAAGAAAAAGATTTTGTTTCACAAAAGAAAAAGAAAAATGATTCTTTATCTCATCATGCTTTACATGCCACAACTAATGAGATTAAGAATTTGAAAAATAAAATGGATGGTTTGAGTTCAACTTTGAACTCTTGTGCTTTTAATCATTCTAGGTTGGAGTCAATGTTTTCAAAGAAACAAACTCCACACATTCATGCACATCATAACCATGCATTTGCTTATGTTGCACAACATGATCACACTCCTACATATAAGTATACTAAGGTGTACATATGTACACATTGTGCCGCAAAGGTCATTTAGCAAAATATTGTTATGATAGATTAGATCATTTTAATTTTGCTAAGAATAAAAGATTTTGGGTTCCTCACAACAAAACTAACCCCCGTGGACCCTACAAGAAAATATGGGTACCAAAACCCCCACCATTTGCTTTTGATGTAGGTGAGGGCTCTCACAAAACGTGAGAGAATTGGTGCCTTGGTAGTGGATGCACTTGGACATGATGGACATACTTTTGGGATGCATCACTATCAAGGAGCTTTGGTGGGACAACCACCATGTTAGGAGCTTTGGAGTTGGTAACAATTTCTAAACTCCTACTTTTTATGTTCATGCTTGTTCATTCATAATATTCATAGCATGTTCATGTTTTATGATTGTGTGCTTCATGTGGTATTTACATGCTTAGATGTAGAATGTGTCAAACTTGCTTTTATACATGTACACTTAGTGAGTATCAAATTGATTCATATACATTCACTCTTCATGCTCATTTGTACCCACTATATGCATATGTATAGACTAGTTTTGATGATTTCATTTATACATGCTTTGCCTATTTTTATGCTTTACTTCTTGTATATGTATTTTAAATTCAAATCTAATAAATATACATGTTTACCCGTGAGTCTCTTGCCTTCATGCAAACATCATTAATAGACTCTTTTAATATTTGGGATATGTATGTATATTATTAGGATTGGATTAATCATACATATACCATGAAGATTAGTGTTTTGATTTTTCGTGTTTTTTGTTAAAATGTGACTTATGAGCTACATTGACTATTTCATAAAAATGCTATTTACATGATCATTTAACACTCACATTTTTATTAAAAACATTTTGAGCCTTATAGACCATGAGTGCTTAAATTTCTATGTATCTAGTTATGTTTATGAAAAACATAAGATTTGATATATTTGAAGGATTTTTTAACTAGTTTTTCAAAAACAATTTATACTAGTTATTTGTTCTTCAAATAATTTTTGGGATTGACACATGATTCTATTTTTCTCAAAATTTGATGCTTCATGATTTGAATATTAGTTTATATGTTAGTTTTTGTCAACACTAGGATTTATACTTGTACATGTCATGGGCCACAAATAAATCTATTATATTTGTGCTTGAACGCTTATTTGAACCCATGAAATGTGCTTGTATTGCTTGGTTTTGATGATACATACATTTTTAAACTTATATTCCCACTTTTTGGATTTGATTTATGATCATGTGTTTTTCATTTCATGTATATGTGTATTTGCCAAACTTTAAGATATACATGTATACCTCTTGAGTCATTTGCCTTTAATGCAAATCTATGGACTCAATTGTGTTTAAGAGATATGTATGTATACTTATTGTGTTGTCAAAACATACATATATCTTGAAATATATATTTTTTAATAAAAAAAAATTTTTTTTGTGATGATTTTCATGTTTTATCATTTAAAGAAAATTGAGCTTTATTGACATTTCATGATACCATGTTCCACATAACACTAGTGCACTCACCTCTTTTGAAAATTTTATGGACTTCATGGATATTAGAGTGTTTTTTAGTGCCATGTGATTTACTTGTGTTTCATGAAAAACATTTTGTTTTATTCCTTACTTGAAGGATTCCGTACTAGTTTTAAAACATTTTCTAGTGCAAATTCTTCATTTGGTAGAGTTTTCAAACTAAGCTTATTTTCAAATCTATTTTTGAAAACCCCTACCATCAATGGGAGGATGGATGGGCGATTATGCCTGTATGCTTCATTGAAAATCTTTTACCTTGTGCATAAAGGGTGGTAGGTTATGAGATATACACTTAATTTTATTGTTATGTCAATTGGTATCATTGAATTGTTTCAATTGGTATCAATATGAACTTATTTGTATATACTCATATTTGTTTCTTATATATATGTATGTTTCAATTTCACTTGGTATACTCATTTCTCATACATATATATGATTTCCATGTGCTTAACTCACAATGGCTCACATTTTTAAAAGTCAAAGTTTATGATGAAAAATAAAAATTTTTTTCATATGTTTACCATTGATATCAAATAAAAAAATATATATGTTGATTTGATATCTCAAAATGTGTTTTATTAAGTAAGTTCAAAATCTTAGAAAAATTCAAACTGTTTGATTTGTATTCCTATATGCAAGGAGAGCTTAACATCTCTCTTACATATGAATTCATGTTGAGTATATTATAAATTGAGGAGCTTGACAACTCTTCTTTATATGATATACGTGTGTAGGGGGAGCTTCACATCTCCTCTTATGCATTACATAATATGTGTTATGTGAGTTAGGGCTTGTCATTCCTTCTTCATGTAATGCATATGTGTAGGGAAGCTAACTTAGCGTCTTCCTCTTCATGAATGTATATCGCATATAAATCTTTATTGATTGATTTGTTTCACCCCTTATTGATCTTTTTGTTTTTGACAAAAAGGGGGAGAAAATTTGTTTGATTTGATTTTACTTTGAACCCTTTGTTGATGATTGACAAAAAGGGGGAGAAGTATTTGAGTATATATTGCATGTTTTCATTGCTTGGGGAGTAGTATTTGTCTTCCTTGTTATTTATGCATATATGTTTTTGTTTTGCAAATAGGAGAAAAAGAATGTTAATTGTTACAACCACTATTATTTATGCTATTCATGGTTGTTATTGCAAAAGTATTTGTGAATTTACAAAAAACAACTCACTTATTATATTCATCTCATTGCATATCTATATATGTTATGCATGAGTTAAAGGGGAGCTTCTTTGAAGCTTTACTTTAATCCATGCATAATAAACATGAGTTTTGTCATCATCAAAAAGGGGGAGATTGTTGGCCCAAAGGCTATCACCCTAGTTTGATGATGATCAACTCATGAAGTTATATTTACTAATGATCTTGTGTTTAACTAGTGAAAGATTCATTATCAAGATCTTAGTAGGTGCATAGCTCAACAAAGGACAAAATATCAAGATTTGGAGCTAGCACGGTGTGATCCAAGGAGCTTTTGGATCAAGCTTGGACCAAGTCAAGAAGATGAGAAGCCTTCAAGGGAAGACTTCAAGAAGATGAAGACTTGTGTCTAGGTATAAGATTTTGTTTTTGTTTTAGTTAAAAATGTAAAGGATAGATAGTTGGTGGATTGCTCAGTATACCATACACACACACTCTTGATTTAGTTTGTTTCATAAAAGATTTTAACCAAAAACCAAAATAGTATTTCAAGTGATTTTTGGTATTTCTCATATACTTATCTTTAACCAAAACCTTATTTAGAGCTTTATGACAAAAACATAGATATTTCATTATGATTGTGTAGCGGATCATATCCATACACACTATG
The DNA here is from genome assembly GCA_038442645.1 of Agave tequilana. Classification (NCBI taxonomy): domain Eukaryota; kingdom Viridiplantae; phylum Streptophyta; class Magnoliopsida; order Asparagales; family Asparagaceae; genus Agave; species Agave tequilana. Next base: position 2,885 of record JAVJIF010003579.1, on the reverse strand, counting down.
CCTTAAAAGTATATCTTGTTTTTGTATTTGATGAAGATTTGGAAAATATGTTTTGGAAAATATTGTTTTAGAAAAATACAGTTTTTATCATGGGCAAATATTTTCAAGTTACAAAAATAGTCCAATCTTTTATAACATGCCTTGATTTTGTGCAAGCATGTTTGTATATCAAAGTATATTGGTAAAACTATTTTTTTAGATTTTTATGTATTTTATGGGATTTTATTTGAGCCAAAAAGACAAACTTTTTAATCCCAGAAAAATTGTTTCAGGCTTCAGCTAGTCGACTTATACTAGCTTATAAGTCGACTAACCCTGAAGTCGGTCGACCGGGTCGGTCGACCGACGTGCACAAACGTGCACGCCTGTGTGTACTGGTGGTCGGTCGACCGTGCCGGTCGACCGCTCCAGAGAGCAGTGCTCTCTGGAAAGTTCGGTCGACCGCAACGGTCGACCGTGGCTCCAACGGTCAGAAATCCGACCGTTGCCGGTCGACCGGGCCGGTCGACCGGCAGTACTGACAGATCCCAACGGCTAGTTTTCTGGCAGCCTATAAATTGGGGGTCTTGTCATTGTTTTCAGATAAGATTTTAGGAGAGCCTTGAGCTAGTTTTTCCCAGTCTTTTAAAAGAGTTTCTCCACATACTTGAGAGCTAATTCTTCCAATCAAAAGGGAAGTTTTATCAAGAGTGTTAAAAGAAAGTCTTTGAGTTTTCCTCCACCTTTCACATCCTTGTTTTTTTTCTCACACCACACTTGAGCATCCATTGAATACATCCTATAGGTGTGTTGTAGTGAGAGTACTTTAGGTGATCAAAGTGTTGTGATCACCAAAGATCTTTTCTTTGTTCTTTGAGGAGACGGGCAAGTGTGCTCGTCGTTGTTTTGAGTTCGGGTGCGGACTCGGTTGTTTGAGGTGCGGCCTCGGCGAGCCGGTGGGCTTGCGGTGTGTACGGGACTAGAGAGTCTGAGGGCTTGTAGGTGTTGCGGCACCGAGGAGAGATCCATTGGGATCTTGCATAGTGGAAATCCTTCGTGTGTCAAAGGCGGGGATGTAGAGCAAGTGTGCTCGAACCTCGAAACATACCCTTGTGTTTGCGATTGCTCACTCTCTCTCTCTCTTTGTCTCATTTATATCTTGCACGCTTTATTGTCTATCTTTATATGCTTTGATATATTCATTGTGCTCATATTGTATACTTGCTTGGGTTTGTTGACTAACACTTGTATTTAACCAAGAGAGCCAACGCGGCACCTCACCCATTCAAGGGGAATCTAGAGGAGTTTGTCCAGAGCCCTTCACGGGAAATTCGGTAACACTCTTGTGTTATACATAGTGTTTAGTGTAAAAGATTTAATTAGGTCATAATTGTTCTTAGCTTCCGCATTATTTGCATCTTTGGCATTTAGTGACCATTAGATTAGCCATCACCTATTCACCCCCCCTCTAGGTGATTTACAGTTTTGTCATCCTTCTTTAGGGGCTATCAAAATTTGACGCTCTGACGGCTAAGGATAGAGGAAAATGTTGATTTTCAGTAGAACATAAGTCTAGAAACTAATCATGTTGAAGGGAATAGCATGGCTAGCCCAACTCAAATGGTAGTTGGTAAAGGCATACCAAATCCGTTGATAGCTGAGGGTTTCCTAAAATCGTAAGGGACTTGATCCTGTCTTCCCCACCAAAAATCTTTACCAATTCTCTCCCACAAAATGGTAGGACCATAAAAATACTGTGTCTATTTCCTCGGCGAAATAAGCACCACTTGTTACGTTAACAGTAAACTCTGGTAAGCTATTTTCTTTAATCTCCAATAGGGTTCGTCAAGTTAATACTACACCTTTGACAATTTATTCTATTTCCTCACCAAGTCCCCTACCAATTCCCCCTATGGAGTGGTCCTACCACAAGCTCAATCACCACTATATTAACACTACACCTCTAACAGTGAAAAGTTTCAATACTCCCTAGTGAGTACGAACTTCCACTTGTCGCTCCCGTACATGGAGTCACAGGTCTTCAAAATTATCAAGTTAATACTACACCTCTGACAACCCAAACTTCACTTGCCAATTCTCCTTAATAGAATGATAGGTCCTCAAATTTCTCATATTGCAAAATAACTCTTGTCATGTTAATATTAAACCTCTGATAGATACTGTTAAGTTTAATATCACATCTCTAACACTGATCAAGTTGCTGCCATGTTTATTATTAAACCTATGATAGTTACTTTCCTCAGACTTCCATCGAAGCTGAGACGAGTGATGCTAAGTTTAACATCACACCTCTAGCATCTAGTTCATTGTTAAGTTCAATAATACACTTATGACAATGATTCTCCCTCGAACTTTCGTATCGAAGTCGAGATGACCAATGTTAAGTTTAAAATACACCTCTAGCATTACTCTCACTGTTAAGTTGAGAAAACCCTCATAAGAAAACCCTCACGAGACAAAACTCGTTCTCTAGGGAAACCTAGAGATTTAACGGCTTGTTGCACATACTCAGTGCAATCGCATGACTGAAAATGGTCTAATAATCTTTGGTTTAGTTTTATTGTTTTGCTCGAGGATGAGCAAAAGATAAGTGTGGGGGTGTAATCGTGCACATATTTTAAATTTTCATTACACTCCTACATTTATCATGTAATAAATCTGCTAATTTTCTTATCTTAATGTCTATTTGCAGAAGATAATCATGGAGAGAAAAAGGATTAAACCAAATAAATACCAGTTAAAATTATATTTAACTGGATCTCTTTGGTTAGCTAAGAAGATCCCAAATCTAGTCAGTTAAAATTGGATTTTGGTGAATCAATTCGGTTAACTTAAAGATCTATGAGGATATCACCATATTCAGAACAAATCAAAAATTAGGGCAA
>JAVJIF010003578.1:0-46512 GCA_038442645.1 Agave tequilana | reverse complement strand
ATGCTTTAGGTTTACTGAATTTAGTGATTTAATTTAAACCAATTTCTAATTTTTTGTTGGATTTTTAATATGCTTAACCATTAAAATATTTACTAGTTTGAATTTACAATTAAGGAAAAATGGCTTTAAGTGGTTGATTCAAATAATTTATGTTGGTATTAGATTAAGATTTTTATCATAAAAAGTAGAAGAGTTGTAGAATATTATTTATATTTTTCTCTATTTTTATTTTGATATTTTAATAATTATTTAAATATGAAATTTTGTCTTCTTCCTTTCTTTCTTTCCCTTTTTTTTTTTTTACACTAAAGCCCAAGCCCAGCCCAGGTTTCTTTTTTTTTTTTTTTTAATATCCAGCCCAGCCTGGACCAGGCCAGGCCCAGGCCTGGTCCAGATTCCCTTATCATTTTTTTTTCTTTTTTCTTTTTTTTTATTAAACAGGGCCCAAGGGCCCTTTGCAGTCTAGCCCGGCCAGACCCGGGCCAGGCGACCCAGGCCAGGCCGGTCTGTTCGGCCTGAAACATCATTTTTTTTTTTTTTATCATAAGTGTGATGCACAGTGGGCCGCCCAGCCCACTGTGCACCCAAGGGAGCGGGGTGCGATCCTGCTCTCGGCCAATGGCCGAGAGCAGGGTTGGAATATTTTTTTTTTTGAAATCCTTTATAAAAACTTCTAAAAATATATGTAAATATAATTGGTTGATCTTCACATGTATTTTAGTTAGATTTTAGATTAGGTTTTGATCTATAAAAAATATTCATTAATAGGACATGATTTGAATAAACAATTTTTGATAAAAAAAATTTTGATAAAACAAATTACTTACTTGATTTGTGATCCCCTAACATGCTCCTCAATTTGTACTTCAAGATCTGGATCCTTTTGTTCACGAGGAGAAAGAAGGATGAAGGTGAAAAGAGTTGGATTAAGGTTTTTCTTGAGGTAGAAGAAGAAGAAATGTTTAGGTTCTTTGACCTGACTCTATTAGGCTAGATTGCTTAACTTAGTAAGATAGGATTAGGATGGAAATTTAGATGGAATTGAATTAGGATTAAATATTTAAATAAATATAGATTTGATTTGAATTTGAATTAAGATTAGGATTGGGTTTTGGGTAATGAGTAAGGATCTCATGGTTATAAGTTATTGGGCTTTAGTTAAAAGAAATAATAAATATGGAAAATAAGAAAATAGATAGTAGGCATGCGGGCTTAGTTTTTGGGCTTAAAGAAAAAATAGAAAAAGGAGAAGAAAATGAATGAAAATAAGAAGTGGCTTGACTCATGTGGGCTTAGTATAAAAAGAAGAAAAAATAAATGAAAAGGAGAATGTGCTAGACTTATTAGGCTTAGATGAAAATAATAATACTACTAATAGTGATTAACAATTTCATAATAATAGTTTAATAATAATAATAATTACAATAATATATATCACCAGTAAAATAAAATAAATACTTTAGAAAATTAAAAAATACAGTATTTTAGATTAGAGATATTACACTAAGCAACTCACACAAACGATAGTTCATACGTGGAAGCAAGGGTCTAAATCCAGTCGCGGAGAGATCCTCTGCAGACTGCAGCCTGCTGATATGGAGCGAAATTCACCTAGGAGCAACTTCTTACCCTAGCTCGTCACAACTGTCACTCCGGCGGACCTACATTTATAAATTTGGGGCTAAATTTTGTAGATATGCTCATCAAACCTGTTTGCCTCATGTTCATTTTCCCTTTTCCTGTCCTAAATTTTACAGTTTTAACTTTCCTGGTCGGATCCCATATATCTAACATTTATTTTGACCCACAGCACCACGCCAAAAACAAGAAATGCTTTGTATGCAATAAACCAACATTAGGCATCTTCAACACAGCTCATGAGATCCGCAAGAAGATGGCACAAGAAAAACAGTGACTGGTACGTATACTTAATTTGTTTTTCTTTTCTATGTTTATCACTGGGATGCATTTATTACATTTGCTGCACTTGCAATGAGCTTTAAATCTCTTGATAATTTTGCGGGAAAGAGGTGACCTTCATAGGTTAAAAGTAGAAAATTTTCAACTTTCATGAATATATAATAAGTTGTCATTAGATGACTGCCAACTAGTTTCATGAATGCTATAAGTTGGAAGAAAATGCATGTAAATATTGTACTATTGTTCAGCTACAGGGTGAACTTCTTATATTGATGGAAAGAATCACCCTAAATTCAGGCTTTTTCTCTCTTTTTCAAAGGCTTATGCCAATGATGTGTAATGATTGAACTTCATATGAAATGAAAGCAATTATGCTTAGTTCCAGAAATATTCTTCAATTGCCTCTTTCTATCTCTTAAATAAATACCAGCATTATGAACTGAAAGGATGTAAGAAGCCTGATACTTATATATGATGATGCATTTTTGTCGGTACTTGATTTATTCACAAATGGTTGACATGTTAGATGGCTTCTGTACCTCAAGTGCATAACATGCGTGGTTTAGGTGGTTTGCCGGATTGCTGGATTTCTTTGACTTAGGTCATGGAGATGTGCTATATTTTTAAGCAGTTAGTATAAGTTTCTGCAGAACATGGCTTAATCTATGGAGCTATTTCCTTGATTCAGGGAATAAAGGTTGTAATTAGTGGACAAGGACATACAATATTTTTCATGTGAACGTAATTTGGTTTCATCTATGAAGCACAGATACTTCGACAGAGGAGACATACTTGTGCTGGATACGTATCCGGAAATGGACATCTAATAGTTGATGGATACATGTTGGATACTTTTTTTGACATATGTTAAATTTGAATCTGTCCTAAGTATATGTGAGTTCTTTTGTTTACTGTAATAGCCTTACAATTCATGCTATATAGAGCGAGCATTAACGTACGAAGAAGTATTAGTTTATTATTCCCTGCCTATGATGTATCCTTGTACTGTATTATGTTCATATTGTATCTTGTATTCATATCAGTGCATTTTGTATTGTGTTTGTACCCACACACACACACAAATATCTATATGTACATTATTTTTGTCATATCATGCCATAAACTATATCCTACTTTTTGGAACTAGCCGTATTACCGCGTCCATACTGTGTTATAGCCATGTGCCATGTCCATCTCCGTGCTTCATAGGGGTATCATTAATTACCTAGTTATTCTGGATCTTTAACATTACTATTATTACACACTAAACCCAGGTTGGGTTGGCTGCCAATCTGAACCCGACCTAAACTGGTTGGGTTGGATTTGGTTTTTAAAAGTATAGGTTAGACTTTGGCAAAAAACCCAGGATGGTTTAAATTTGTATTGGCCTCAGGTTGATCCAAACCAATCTGAGAACAATCCGTACCAACCAAGGAAGGAACTAGTTTGACCTAAGGACTTTCAAGAGCTGGTACACAAGGGATTGAAACTTCCCCTATTACAAGTTAAAAAAAAAAATGGCTCGGAGAGGCTTTTCAAGCACCAGTGAAGAGAAAGTAGTGAGTGCCATTAGCACTGTGGTAAAGCCCTCTTCTAAAGTTTGAATCCTGCTTACACAGGCTATGGCCTTTCCAGTTGGAAAGTTCACCTAGGGTTAGGCATGGAACTATGTTATACATCACTTCACTTCCTATAAGCTGCCTATCTGGAGGAGGAACAGAACCCCGAGCAATTAGAAGCATTACTGAAAAATTATTAATATGAAAATAACTTGGCTTCGAGTTCTTTATATTGCTTGAGTTTTGTAAGAACTCTAATACAAACTGAAAGAAGAAAACAGATTACATGTTTAAAATATGAGTGTGTGGCAGATGGTTTGGGGTTGAAGATGTTCTCAGATTGTGGTTGAGTATGGAGAAGCCTTGTATAATCTTCACTTGTAAGCTTGAGATGAATTGGCACACATGATCTCTTTGGCTTGGCTTTTTTCTTCTTCTTTTGACCGATGACTTTTGTTTGTATTGAATTATCATCTGTTTTTAATTATTATTATTATTATTATTATTATTATTTATTATTATTATTAGTAGTAGTAGTAGTAGTAGTAGAGCAATTTATGAGACCCGAGATTTCCTCCAATTATTGCAGAAAAATGTGATCATTGTAATTTTTGTTTCCTTTTGTTATGTTCTCCAATGTCTAAAATATATGAATGTAGTGAATCAGTATTTATAAGCATGTATTTGATGTTGATAGTATAGTATATAATCATTTCCATGTATTGTATGCAAGGTTGTGAAAGACTGAACGTGTGGTTGTCACCGTGCGTGTAGAGAGACAGCAACTGTTCTTCGAGAACCATAGTGTATGTGCTTCTCTCTTTATTGTTTTTCTGGAAAGATTTCAGAAATTCTGTTTCCCCTCTCTGGAATGTATCCTGTTGTTTAGCAATCATAAATCTATTTACAAAACAGGGATCTTCTAGACTTTCAAGTAGTGTGCCGACTAAATTCTCTTGTGCTCTCTCGTCACCAATTCGAGGAAAACATATTGATGTATCTCTTAGCAGTTCAGTCCTGTATGTCTTGTATTCATGATTCTCATACCGTATGCGGTATTACCAAATTTTAGTTGGAATAATTATATTAGATGACAGTTACTGTTGAAATTAAATAAATTAGTTACTATTGTATTATAGAAGATGCCTTGGCCCTTCTGAAATTAAAAGAGTCAGGTGCTGACAATCGAGCAGGTAAGAGTTGACGAGGTTGCATAAATTTGTTTATTTCTTGTTGGGCCATTTTGTTTTGTTCTATTTTGTTGCTTCCATCTTCTAACAAGTACTTCAAATAATTGTAGGAATCCTATATTCTATGGATTTGTAGAATTTGTGGTTCTTGAGTTCAATTTGTTTGATAAATTTTTATCACAATTATCTACTGTTTTCTCTTTAGATTTTGGCAGCCCATAACAACACCGCCTTTGAGAGACGGAGTCAACCACTTTAACCATGTCCAACCTTTAAGTTTGGATAGTGACGTAATAATTGTGAGTATTGATTAACATTAATAATTCATTATTATTATTTTCTTTTTTATTGAATTTATATACCGTTTAGTTTTACTTTTTACTATTTGTGAACAATTTGTACCATCGGGCTATCTCCATAATCCCTAATTGCTCCCCATTCCTAAACTCCCTGTATACGTGCATCACACGTACAATGACTACAATCTTCTTCTAGTTTCTGTACATGGGAAATTGACTACATATAGAGGGGCAACAAAATATCAAATTATGGGGGTAATTATCCACTCAACTTGATCCGCATGTTTCCGTAATTTAAGCCGAGAAGACGAAGTCTCCTTGTAGAAGAAAGAAAAAAATTTCGTCACACTTATTTTATTTATTTAGTTTTAAATATTTTCAATGCTTTCTCTCTTCTTTTTATTCTCTTAGGACAACTTAAACCAAAGGGGAGGAGAGCGTGAAATAATTATTCACCTCTCTGGTAGTTACCATCCACTTGACCTCACTGGCAGCGCGCAGCTACTCGAAAATAATATTAGCTCTTACTGTTCATTGAAGTGATTCTCTTTTTTATTTACGTTGCAGTAAACTCACTGTTTTTTTGGGAACGGATACTATCACCTCCAGTGATGATAAAGGGCCGTCGGGTCTTTTTGTTTGTCATAATTGACTGTAGTTCGTAAGTTATAATTGGTAAAGTCTTTTACAGTTGTAAATGAGTTATGTGCATGTAAGTTTTACGGTGTTTTGTTGGTAATATAAAATTGTAAGTAGAAAAGTGTATATTGTATTTTACGGTATTTGATTGTCGTAAGGTGTAAGTTGTAAGTGAAAAAGTTGGCACAAAATTAACTATTTGGTGATTTAAAAAGTTTTAATATTGCAAATAGATATAAAAAATGTTAAATATTAAAAAATTTAATATTAACATATAAAAATAATATAAATTTGCATGACCACAAAATTAACTATAACTGGGCTGTAAGTGAGTGGTAATTGGGTTGCAAGTGAGTGGTAGTTGAGTTGCATTAGTGTTTTACGAATTACGGTCCAAACAAACGTTATAATTGTAATTGGATTGTAAGTCATTTACGAATTACAGAATTTTATGTCTTTTATGTCTTTATGGTGAAACAAATAGCCCCAGAGCACTCTCAAATTTGATTAAAGCACCAAAAAAGTAAAAAAATGACAAAAGGATCATTTTTCCCTCCTCCTCTTTCCTCCACCTCCTCTTCCTCTCCCCTTGCGGTGACCCCTGGTCTCCCCCTCCCCCCTCGACCTCCTCGTCCCTCGCATCCCACTCCCCTCTGCGACCTTCAGTCCCGCTTCAGTGCCCCTACCCCAACATCCTTCGCCGCCCATCCCCCTTCGACCTCCTCCTCTAGCACCTTCCCCTCCCTCGGCCTTTTGTTTGTCAAGTCCGGCCAATGACCGAACAAAGTTCTCTCTGTTTGGTCAACTCCGATCGAACAGAGAGAATACTTTACGACCGGACTGGACAAACAGAGGGAGGGGGGAGGGGGTTCTGGAGGTCGGGGGGAGTGGTGGTGCCGGAGAGGGGGGAGGGGGCGTCGCTGGCTAGTTGGGAAGGCCGGGTGTTGCCGCGAGGGAGGGAGAGGAATAAGAGGCGAAAGGAGAAGGAAAGAGGAAGAAGAGAATTTTTTGACATTACACTATGAGTAAAATTAATAATAATAATAATAATAACACACTTGTAAATATTTTGTGGGGCTTTCATCAGTCTTGGGGGTGGCAATATCCGTTTCCCTGTTTTTTTTCCGTCTCAATCTTAATCCTCCATTAAAGTACGTCATTAACTTTTCTAATCAAGATATTTAACATATTACCCATCTGCTTGTGAAATAATCACGAGAGTACCACCCCCCCATCGAGAATCAAGACGCCACCGCCGAGATGACCTAAATCTGATCCCGCGAGGGGTTCTCGGGCCCCGAGACCGCTCGCGGATCTCCAATGCGGCAAGCGAGCGCGGTGACCTCACCGCGGGTCCCTTGGCGCCGGGGGCCAACGGCCAGCAGTGCTCTCTCTGCGGCGGCGCGCGGCGGCGGTCTCCAGGGGCGGTTTCGGACCCGGTGTCTGAAGATAATATTGGTCTGTGAGCGGTCCGTTTGTGGACCCAGCATTGTGTGTTTTATGCGGATGTTGGCGTAGAGGTTTCTATGCGGCCGTTTGATGAGTGTAGTTTAGTCAAACCTATATGAGTCTTTTTTTTATGTTTATCCGATCATAAAGTGAACTGGCGTGATTCATAAATTGAATTAATTTTTCTGTTAATTAACTGAGTGAATCACCCAAAACTTTCAGTAAGCAGTTCCATTATGATGAACTTTTCAATGAGTATTTACTGTTTAGCACCCCTAACTTAATGTACCTTTAGTTTATTGGCCTGGATTGACAATTTCCTAATTTTCTCCTATTTCACGTTCTTAAAGGAAAACAATGTTGATGATTCTATATTTAAAATTAAATATGAAATTTGCAGTCAAACATATTGATCTAGAGACGATCTCATTTTGTTATAATCAATGGTCAACACTGAAACATAACGGGTCTCTATATTGAAATCGACACAAATTATCACGTTCAGATTTTCAAATCTAATCATACCGATAGTAAATGAGATTTTCAATAAGGTACAATAAATTATAAAAAAATACTAAAATTTTGTGTTTTAAATTGTAGATAATTTCATAGATCTTTTTGGCTATACCTTTATTATTTTTCTTGTTTTATTCAGTTTGTAATATTGTGTAGAAATATTTACAATAAAAGAAGGTTTTTTTCATGACTCAGCCAAAAAAGTTGTCCGTGCATCTTCACCTCTCCTGTCTCTCTCGCCTTTACCTCAAAGTAGCACCCGCAGCCTGCCCAATCTCTCTCTCTCTCTCTCTCTCTCTCTCTCTCTCTCACAGTCTTTCCCTTCTGATGACTTCTTTCCCTCTTCTTGTCGTGTGCGTATCGTGTAGCTGCAACTTTGCAACTTGCAATTATATTTAAGTATATGTCTGAAAATGTCCGAACATTCTCTAATCTTATACGGCTGAGCACCGCATAGAAATATCTTATGCGGTGTATGGGGACAAGAGAGGAGGCGGGCATGCAGTAAGGAGACGGATTTTTATATCCTTTTGGGGGGAGCGATGGCCATCAGAAAAAACCCCGAGCCCTCTGACCATCTGAGCTGCAGCAGCAAACAAGCAGCAAATCGAAGCGAGCTTCGAAGTTTTGAGAGAGCGAGGGGGAGAGATCGATCTAGGGTCTGTTACTGATGGTCGGAGAGGCGATGGTCGCCGGGGACCGCGCGGTCACCGGCGGGACAAGCGGGTGGTGGACGGCGGAGGCGAATGGCAAAGGCAGCAACGGGTTCAGGTCGACCACGGAGGCGGAGTTCATCCGGCGGCACCACCGGCATGAGCCGAGGGAGAACCAGTGCAGCTCCACCCTCAGCAAGCAGATCAAGGCTCCCATCCATCTCGTGAGATCTCACCCGATCTCGATAAGATCAGATCTTTACTTTTTCGGTGATTTTTTGGTTGGTGATCTGATTGATTGATTGATTGATTGATTGATTTAGGTTTGGTCGCTGGTGAGGAGATTCGATCAGCCGCAGAAGTACAAGCCGTTCGTGAGCAGGTGCGTGGTGCAAGGGGATCTCGAGATTGGCAGCCTGAGGGAGGTCTATGTGAAGTCGGGGCTACCGGCGACCACGAGCACGGAGAGGCTGGAGCTATTGGACGATGACGAGCACATCCTCAGCATCAAGATCGTCGGCGGCGATCACAGGCTCAAGGTACTAATTAGTCCTTTTGATTACTTATTCGAAGTTTGTTGCTTGATGTGATCGCTTATGAAGTGTTTATATTTATGTTGATGAGGTTTAAATATGCTAAGTTTAAATTGTATTCAGATTGAGAAATGAGCTTATGATATTAAAACTTTTGGTTAAAATGTGACAAAAATAATCGATCAATTGTTGGAACTATGGCTTCGAATCTACTAATAATACAATCGACTGAAAATGCCATCAACGAGTAAATACTTAATGTAGATAGTAAGCTATGGTCTCAATTTCTAATTGGATAAAATTATGTTGCTTAATCTTTTTCTTATAGGTAGAATGATGCATGCAAGCAAAATCCTCTCTTTTTTTGGGTTTGCTAGCTAGTTTGTGCTATAAATGTGCTCCCATGAAACATATAATTAATGAACCTAGAAACTCTGTAGATTTAAAGCTGCCATTGTTGTATGTTTGCAACTTTGCAGTCTGTTGCTTTCAGAACAGTTTCAATGCTTTCACAGTTGAAGATGTCACGGGAGAACTTTATTTGGTGTGCTTGAGTGTTATTTCTTTTGGTGTTTGTCAATCTTATTGAACCCTTTTGTCAGGACTCATGTCATCGTATGTCATTTGGGAATATTGCAAAAAGCATTACCAAGTCCATTAATTGTTTTCTTCTGTTTGAGTTTGGAATTTTTTTTTTTATGCTCTGGTTCAATTTCTTGAGTTTAGGTGCAAAATGTAGTTGTGGGTATCTGATGTCATTTAACCATTGAACTTATCTCAATTCATTAAATAGATAATTGTTACTAGTGTCCATCAATATGCTTATGCCATTCAATTTCTGTGCAGAACTATTCATCCATCATAACCCTCCACCCACAGTGCTTCGACGGGCGACCGGGCACGCTGGTGATCGAGTCCTTCGTGGTGGATGTGCCCGACGGCAACACCAAGGACGAGACGTGCTTCTCGTCGAGGCCCTGATCAAATGCAACCTCAAGTCGCTGGCTGACGTGTCAGAGCGCCTCGTTGTCCAGGACCGGACAGTATCGATCGACCGGTAAGCTCAGGGATGGACTGAGGTCCAGATAGTGTCACAATGGTTGTAACAACCCCAAAATCCCCTTCCTTGCACAAGGTTTTGGCCACTACACTTTTGTTTGCTCTCCTCTCTTTTCAGGAACAAAAATGGTCAGTCATGGTCATGGGCTTTTCTCCTCCTCTATTTTCAAAATTTTCATCTAGTGTCTTTGCTCTATTTCCCTAAGAACATCATCCACCTGTCTCCAAAGTCCAAAAACTATCAATATTTCTATAGACAGGGTTCTCTTCCTCTCCCACACTTTCTTGGTTTCCAATGATAAGATTGTGTGTAAATACTTAAATTTTATGAAAAAGGTGGGGGTGGGTGGGGAGTGAGATAATGCACAAGAAGAAGAGACGAGGTTCAAGTTCAAAACTCCCCTCTCTTTTTGTTCGTGGGATATGCACTTTGTTGGGGCGTTTGTACATGTATTTTGACCATCACCATTTTCTTATTCTATTGGAGTTTTTAGAGACTTTTGGGCCTGAGATTTTCTGGGTAATAATTGCTCCTCTTAAATTTCTTGGAACTAGTGTTCTAGTCTCTCCCTTTGTTCACACGTCACGTTGGTTTTGGGCCAATGGGTGAGCTCAAGGGCCATGTATTTGGGTGAAGAAGCCTGTGTTGGTTTTGTTATAATCATACTTTTATTAATTTAATATAATCAAGTTGGTGAGGACGGTGCTTGCGTCACGTATCCTGCCTTTACGCCACAAAAGAAAAGGGACGGGGATGGGGACAGCCAGCCTCTCTTTGTTCACGAGGACTAACTTTTTTGTGGGGGCAAAAAAAGCCATAAAAGGGCGATAAACGCTAGCTTATTTCTTTAATTGGAGGCGCCAAAATTGGTGATGCCCAATAGTGTGGCCTTTTTGCTTTGTGTGCGCATCATTTTTTTTGGTGAAATGGATCCTTCTGTGGTTCTACTCACTCATTTGTCTTCGTGTCGAGGTGATGATCGTGGGCATGTGCAACAGAGGCCAATCGGACATGTTACAAGTGACTGTTAGAACACTAAAACAGTATACAGGTGGAGTGTTTTATTTATGGACCGAAACCGCTTTGATGCGTACACGGTGAAATTTAAATTTAAGCTGCTTTTGATGCCATCTTAAAATTCTTCCAAGGTTTTTGTATCTGTTTGTGTGGGAACTTCAAAGCAAGTTGATCCTTTTCTTGCTCATGCACATGATGGATGGATGTTTTTTTCTTCTCTCACTTGCAATGCCGTGGAAGGATGGTGGAGTTAAAGTTGGGGATAACTTGCAGCTCTTCTTCCCCATTTTAGGGGTCAACTTTGGAGTTACAATTTCTTTTTGGGAAGGAGTTTTTGTTGGTGTAACTATTGTAGGTTACTAGCCTCTCATGCTTATTCTTGTTCGCACAATGATAGTCAGATTCATAGTCTACTTCTTCACGTAACGTGTCTTTCTCCTTTTGTATCGATCTTTGGTATGGATCTGATGATGAGGGTTTGTAGATTCCGATGACATGGCATATTATTGATAATAGATAAATATTTGAAAAATGGGGCTTGTTTTCTTTTCTTTCCTTCAGATGAATTAGTTTGTGTGAATTCAATTGCTCATCGCTAATTTTATGTGAAATGCCGTGCTATATGAATACCTGTGGACTGTGAGATCATGGAAAGTATCTTTTCATTCGAAAAGGAGAGAATTGTGGAGAACCTCTTTTGTTACACCGACTATGCTCAAATTTATACTTCGAGATCAAGATCGATTCATCATTAGAGGTCACTGGGACTTAAGCTGAGAAGAACTATGACCGTATTTATTATGATTAATTCCTAAGGAGACTAATTAGTCTACACTTACACAGAAACAAATGCAAGAAGGGTTGACAAGATCATTGACGAAAATCAATCCTTGGCAAAACCTTAATGGAAAGGATTTGATCTATATTATACTTTGATGGGTATTGATTATGTGGCTTGGTAGATGAGCATCCCAACATTTGACTTGAGATTTCAATTTACCGGAGGGTTGACTTTGTTCAGACTTAGGTGGTGGAACTATAATTTTTTTATTCTATCTTTCGATGATGTGAAAAAAAAAAAAAAAAAATCTCCCAGACTAGATAAGAATCGATAATTCTTATAATCTACGACAGATGTGTAACTGGTTTTACCATCTAACTAGATTTGCACGCAAATTGCTTTAATAAGTTTTCTTCTTGTTTATTTCATTATATATGGTTGCAAGAATAACATTTGTTTCTCCCCGTTACAATTTAAATTTGCGTTTCGTGCTTGTAAAATTTTCAGTTTCGTAATAATTTTTTTAGCATGGAAGTATAGATGAATGATGCTAATTACGCCTACAACAAGCTCGCTAGAGCCTCAGGGCTTGGTTGCAAGGAAGTGAGTGGAAGTAAGGAAATGGGGAAGTATAATTGCTCATTCTCTATCTATCCAAACACTGGAAAAGAAAAATAAGAAAACCGTTTTTCCTTTCTCTTTTCTCTTTACACAATAATTTCCTCACTTCCAAAGTGCTACAGTTAATTTGTGATAATGTAAATCTCATTTTAATAAGTTGTAGTACAAAACAGTTAATTTTTGATCATGTAAATCTCACTTGCATTCTAATTACAGTCCATTTTTATTTTTCTTAATTAACTTTTATTTTAATAATATTTTGCGATCAACTTTGTGGTTAACTTTTTCACTTTCACTTTCACATTACCATACAAACACCGGAAAAGATAAAACATTTTTCAAATCACACTTCCCAACAACATTCAAACACCGAAAAACTTACTAATCAATTCTCAAGTTTCAAAGGGAACTATTATCACTTCCTTACTTTTACCCTTAACCTTCAGACAACCATTATTGCAGTAGACAGTTGCAACAAGATAACAATTGCCTGTTGCTCTTTCAAGAAAGTGCGCCTGCAAGCCACACAATTACAACGAGCCAAAACAATGGGCGTGTTTGTTTCACTATTAATCCTAAAGTGAAATTATTGTTAAATCTATCGCGATCAACCGTACAAAGGTTGTTGACTTACTACAATAGTCATCACTGTGGTAAATTGTGGATTTAGATCATTGTTCATAATGTGACATATTGGATATAGTCAAGATTTTTGAAAAGCATGGTGGTAGGCCACTATGTTGTGCTCCCTAGTTTATCTAGTTTATAAAGAGAGAATTAGGTGGAAGTGAGGAAGTAGGAAGTGTCTTTTCTCATTTCCGTTGTTCATCCAAACACCGAAAAAAAAAAAATGGAAAAAGTTCTTTTCCTTCTCACTTTTCTCTTTTACCCAACGTTTTCCTCACTTCCAGAGTGCTACAATTAATTTTGTGGTCATGTAAATCTCATTTGTAATAAGTTGTAGCACAAAACAGTTAATTTTTTGCTCATGTAAATCTCACTTGCATTTTAATTACAGTCTAATTTTTATTTTTCTTAATTAATTTTTAATTTAATATTATTTTGCGGTCAACTTTGTAGTCAACTTTTCCACTTTCCCTTCCACATTACCATCCAAACACCGGAAAAGACATAACATTTTCAAATCACACTTCCCAATAACATCCAAACACCAGAAAACTTACTAACCAATTCCCAAGTTCCAAAGGGAACTATTACCACTTCATCACTTCCTCACTTCCTCACTTCCACCCTTAACCAAACAGGCCCAAAAATGATGAGACTATAAGAATAAGCGAAGTGGAGTGATATTGATGTGTGACAATTTTTTTGACCAAAATTGATCCACAAAATAAAAATCCCAATCTAGAGCTCAACTACATTATCTTTTAGCAAGATTCACATTAACTGAGCTTTGTATCCAGACTCTTAACACTTTTGACTTTTGTGGAAGGAGATGTGCGTTTCTTTGGATTGGGATGGCAAATGATATCATGAAGGTGGGTTAAAAGCTAAGATATTGCTGTTTTGCTGTAACAATCCTGTAATTTTAATATTGATATCGATCACTTCATCATGAAAATTGTTTTAGGTCAAGCCTTTCGATTGGTGGCTGCCTTTAGTTTGTGGGAGTTGGGTGTTAGCGAGTCTCGTGCATTTTTACGAAGAGGTGTTACAATTCAGAGTTGGTGTTATTGTTCTAGCTTCTCTCTAGAAATATGGGGTTACGTGCAAGAATACTTTTAGAAAGTGCCAAGCGAAGCTCTTCATTCATTACAACTGTTTGGCTCCTAACACTCATTATATTGTGTTGCCTAAGTGCTTAATGCACTAATGTGTTGTTTAGTAGATGAATTAGATGCAAATAAGCTTGAAATCGAAACTTTTAAGTAAGATTTGTCAGCAGGTGACTTAAAAAGCACAGACACTTTAAATGTTAAAATATACTTTATATTTAGACCCATATGATATTTATAGTGTTGAGAAATTAATACGGCTTTTTCTAGTTATGAGAGAAGAACATGATAAACCAAATTAATTGGTCTTAATTGTTCATAGACACAAAGTTTGAGACCAAAGAAGTAAAATAATTTGGAGACAAAAGGGGAGAGGCAATAATGCTTAGCTCATTGGTAGAATGGGAGTTGGATTATGCGCGGTGTCAGATTTAAGACGCACTTGACATTTATGATTTTTTTTCTAAAAAAGTAAATAAAGAAATAGAGAGGGCTTATTAAAATATTTTGGTTATACAAATTTTGTCGCACACAATTTCTAAAGACAGGTGGGAGCACCATTCATCTCTCGGCTAACTAGTTTCTTGATCTTAAGATTTGAAACACTAGATTACCGCTAGCGGTGTAACCGAGCGATGAAGAGGAGAGAGAAGAAAAAAGAAGCAGTGAGAAGATGAGAGTGTTGGGTATTCTGCTTAACAAGAATCAATCTGACAACTTATCAAGATCACTGAGATATCAACAATCTAATTGGCCAGGTCGGCAAATATCAGGTGGGAGGTTTTCCGTTCAATAGAACGTTCCTTAATTCAAGAACCACCTTTCAATTTCCTTCCTTGGTTTAAGTACCAATTAGACTGAATCCAAGTCAGTCTCGATATACTGTAAAGTATATCCCTGTATAAAGGACTTAATCCACTTATACAGTAACACTTAGATTAAATCTAAGTCAATCTCGATATACTGTAAAGTATATCCCCTGTATAAAGGACTTAGTCCACTTATACAGTATTTGAAGTGAGGTACGCTTACAGCGAATCTCCTTAAGACAATTACGTCCCCCGCACCGGTGCTAACGGGATAATGGACGCTGGTCTCCCAAGATACAACACTTCTTCACGGTATTTGGATAGCACTACCAAATCACCGTACGGTCGAACCGTAGTCAACCAGTACTCTTTTGGAGGAACACCCACTGTTGAGGACGTAGGAAGGTTGAAGAATTTTGACAGAATCTCCTTTAGGAAGTCGCTTTGGATTCCCACTTCACTTGGAAGTCGCGGATTCCCACTTCGTTGGAAGTCGCTCTGGAAGTCGTGGATTCCCACTTCGCTGGAGCCCAGTTCAGAACCGAAGTCAGAACTTTTAGAGAGAGAGAGGAGAAATCTCAGATTTGGTGTGTCTTAAAATGAGAACTTGAAATGCTTTATATAGCATTTCAAAAGGGGCCTTCAGGTCTGAACCCAACCAAAGGCTGCAACCTTTGGTCTGCCAACTGGTTCGCAACCTTTGGCAGTCCAACTGGTTCGCACCCGTTGGCTGTCCAACTGGTTCGCGACCGTTGGCTGTCCAACTGGTTCGCGACCGTTGGCGGATCGGTTCAGATCCTGACAGCGGAGCGGGCAGTCCAACAGGTTCGCAACCTGTTGGTGGATCGGGTCCGGTCTGGTTTGGAAGTGGATCTGGTTCGGATCATACCTTGAGACCCAATTCAAAAAGAACCAGGCCAGGTAGGGAACCCGAACTCACTCAGACCCAAACCCAAACTCGGACCCGGACCCGAGCCCGGCACCGGCACCGGCACGGCGCCGGCGCCGGCGCCGGCCGGCCGCCGCCGCCGCCGCCAGCGGCGGCGCGCGCGCGCGCACATACGTGCATAGTTCCCTCCTTTTCGCGCGCGAAAACTCCAAGTACCCAAAGGGCACGCCCTTTGTTCTCAATTTTCTCTATATATACACCACAAACTTCCATCCCACGGCCAATGTGGGACTAAATGCTTTAAGCTACCTTTAGTCCCGTTTTGGCTTTGAATTAGGCAATCTTGGACTTGAATATCTCATTCATTCGAAGTCGGAATTGAACATGTGAATATACCACGTTCATTACAAATGGAAGGAGAACACACTCCAACCATCATCCGGTTGATTCCATCAACGGATCTTGCCATAATTCAACTCGAAGATTCACCTTTATATTCTTCAATTCCAACAATCCCCCACAATGAATGAGAGATTCAAGGAATGACACACAAAGAGACTGACTCTATTGTGAAAGGTACTTGAGAAAAGAAACTGCATAAGGATAGGTGAACTAGGTCTTGAACCTTCCATAGCGAAAGCTTTATCGGACTTACTGGCTAATCAGTGAACTAGGTCTTGAACTGTTAGCCGTTAGTGTAAGCCAAGTCAACAAGCTTCACACAGTGACTTTCCAAATCAACTTGGTTCTCTGTTGTGTCCGTTTTGGCCCTGGACATTCTTGGTTTCAGAGAGCATCTTTAGGGAATAACAGCCTCCATAGAGATTCCCAAAGAGCCGACCCAACTCTATACTCACATAGGTGATGGACCTATGAAGAGTAGTCTACTCTACTCCACTTGTATAGTAACAAGATATAGGCATCATTAAAAGCGTTAAGCTTATCCTTAATCCACTTGTAGAAAGCACTTATGTGCACCTTAGGAATGGATTGGAGTCAAGCTCCCAAGTGCTTACTTGCTGAGTCAATCATAACTAGTTTTTCCTCTTGAACTTAGTCGTGGGATCTCCAGTCGCTAAGTGAGGTTTCCATTAAGTTGACTCGGTAAGGTTAGGCTTTTAAACCCATTCCCCTCGATGCGCAGTTTATACGCTCTCCACTTAAACCTTTAGTAAGCGGATCCGCTAAATTATCCTTTGACGATACAAAGTCAATAGAGATAATTCCATTTGAGAGCAACTGCTTCACGGTATTATGTCTACGACGAATATGTCTAGACTTACCGTTGTATATCACATTTTGTGCCTAGATATAGCTGCTTGATTGTCGCAGTGTATACATATAGCGGGCACTGGCTTTTGCCACAACGGTATATCTTCTAAGAATTGTCGAAGCCATTCTGCTTCTTCTCCAGCCTTATCTAAGGCTATGAATTCCGATTCCATAGTGGAACGGGCAATACATGTTTGCTTAGAAGATTTCCATGATACCGCTGCTCCTGCTAGAGTAAATACGTATCCGCTAGTTGATTTTGATTCCTCAGAATCTGCAATCCAATTAGCATCACTGTATCCTTCCAGTACAGGAGGATACTTTCCATATCTCAAGGCATATTCCTTGGTATGTGATACGTAACCCAATACTCGTAGTAGAGCGGTCCAATGTAGATCACTAGGATTACTAGTATATCTACTCAACTTGCTTACAGCGTAAGCAATATCGGGTCTAGTGCAATTCATTAAATACATTAGACTTTCGATAATCTGCGAATACTCCAACTGGCGTATTCCAGTTCCTGTATTCTTATGAAGGTGGACGTGTGGGAGAAAAGGATTTGTATTCTCTTTTATCTCATGATCCTTGAATCTTTCTATCATCTTATCCACGTAGTGAGATTGAGATAGACTGATTCCATCTGGTGTTCTAGTAATTTAATTCCTAAAATTACATCAGCAACCCCCAGATCCTTCATATCAAAACTGTTGGATAACATTCTTTTAGTGGACTTAATAATCTCAATATTAGTCCCAAGTATCAACATGTCGTCTACATAAAGACAAACAATGATACATGCATCTCCAACTGTTTTCGTGTAAACACACTTATCGCATTCATTGATAGTGAATCCATCTTTGATCATGACACTATCAAATTTCTCATGCCATTGTTTTGGAGCCTGCTTTAAACCGTATAAGGATTTTACCAATTTACACACCTTGTGTTCTTGGCCCTTGACTTTAAATCCTTCAGGTTGCTCCATATATATCTCTTCACTTAATTCACCATTTAAGAATGCAGTCTTGACATCCATTTGATGGATATCTAAGTTGTGCAATACTGCAATCGCAATCAACATCCGTATGGACGTTATTCTTGTTACTGGTGAATAAGTATCGAAGTAGTCAAGTCCTTCTATTTGTCGATAACCCTTGGCTACTAATCTAGCCTTGTACTTATCGATAGATCCATCGGGTTTTAATTTTCGTTTGAAAATCCACTTACACCCAATTGGTTTACTTCCAGGAGGCAAGTTTACCAATTCCCAAGTATGATTACTTAGTATGGATTCTATTTCGCTATTTATAGCTTCTTTCCACATTTGTGCTTCTGGGTTTGACATAGCCTCTTTAAATGTTTGAGGCTCGCTCTCAATAGCGTATGCTATGAAATCTGGACCAAAAGATTTTGAGATTCTAAATCTCTGACTTCTTCTTGGTTCAATTTCCGCATTTACAATTGGTTCCTCGGGGCTTTCGTCCCTGAACGCCATCTCGTGTGTTCTTTTCCCAGAAGTCTTATCTGCTTCCCGTTTGTACGGAAAGATGTCTTCAAAGAACACAGCATCTCGAGATTCGATAATCATGTTTACATGAATATCTGGTATTTCTGATTTATGAACCAGAAATCTATAGGCACTACTATTCAAGGCATAGCCTATGAATATGCAGTCCATAGTTTTTGCTCCCAACTTAGTCTTTTTAGGTAATGGTGCTAGCACCTTTGCAAGGCACCCCCACATTTTGAGGTAATGGTAGGAAGGTGTCCTTCCATGCCATAACTCGAATGGTATAAGACCAAGGTTTTTGTGGGGTACTCTATTTAGAATATGATTTGCAGTTAATAGAGCTTCCCCCCACAAGTTCTGCGGAGCTCCAGAACTTACGAGCATGGAGTTAACCATCTCCTTCAAAGTTCTGTTCTTCCGTTCAGCAATTCCATTCTGCTGAGGAGTGTATGGTGCTGTAGTTTGATGTATTATACCAAAACTAGCACATAACTCACTAAAATCATTTGATTCATATTCTCTGCCTCTATCGGATTTTAGAATCTTGATTTTCTTGTTGAGTTGATTCTCAACTTCGGCTTATATGTTGTAAACATATTTATTGCCTCATCCTTACTGTTCAAAAGATACACATAACAGTATCTTGTACAGTCATTGATAAAAGTAATGAAATACTTTTTACCGCCTCTAGTTGGCATAAACTTCAAGTCACATAGATCGCTATGGATTAACCCTAAAGGTTCTGTATTTCGATCTATTGAGTGAAATGAATTTTTAGCCAACTTGGCCTCAACACAAACCTCACACTTGCGAATTTCTTTCAAGTTGAGTTTAGGAATATATCCCAGATTAGACAAGTTCTTTAAAGACTCGTAATTTACATGCCCTAATCTAGCATGCCACAAATTAGGAGACTCAAGCAAATAAACAGAAGAATTTTCTTTATTTATAAGCTTCGGGTACAGATACACAGACTTTTTGTCTACCACTGCAACATTGTCTTTAAAAAGACAATCAACAAGATTCTTGTTTTGTTTGAGACGGCTGCGACATTCATTCGCCTTATGCCCCTCTTTGTTGCAGATGTAGCAAGTTCCCTTGAAGCGCATGTTCTTGCCTTCTGGACCTTGCCTTTGTACCCCTGGGAAGTCTTCTTCCGCTTTAAGCCTTTGGAAGTAGACGCTTTCCCCTTTGAGTCTTCGATCACATTGGCTTTTGCTTCGTAGGAGTTCTTACTGCTCCTTTTCTCGGACTTTCTGTTGTCCTCCTCAATACGAAGCCTCACAATGAGATCCTCCAACTTCAACTCCTTTCGCTTGTGCTTAAGGTAGTTCTTGAAATCTCTCCACGCAGGTGGGAGTTTCTCCACGATAGTAGCAACCTGAAAATTTTCAGGTAGGATCATACCTTCGGCTTCTATCTCATGCAAGATAAGTTGGAACTCTTGCACCTGACTGATTACAGTCTTGCTGTCCACCATTTTGTACTCCAGAAATCGTCCAACGACGAACTTCTTGGTACCAGCATCCTCAGTCTTGTACTTCTTGTCAAGACTGATCCATAACTTCTTTGCCGTTGTGATAGGACTGTAGACATTGTAAATAGAGTCATCCAGTCCATTTAAAACATAATTTCGGCAAAGGAAGTCACATTGAGTCCATGCATCAGTTGCAGGCTCTGGTGGATCTTCTTCCAGGAATCTGGCCAGATGAAGAGTGGTCAAGTAGAAGAGCATCTTCTGTTGCCACCTCTTGAATTCTGTGCCATCAAATTTTCCTGGCTTCTCCGGCTTCGGGTTAGGAAGTGGAGTAGGCATCAATGCTTGTAGCATGTTTGGTGCCTTACTTGAGCTATCTTGATTAGTCTCAGACATCTTCTGTAAGTTCAAGCAGAACAGAAGTAAGAAACTATAATTGTCTTAAGATTGTTGGGTATTCTGCTTAACAAGAATCAATCTGACAACTTATCAAGATCACTGAGATATCAACAATCTAATTGGCCAGGTCGGCAAATATCAGGTGGGAGGTTTTCCGTTCAATAGAACGTTCCTTAATTCAAGAACCACCTTTCAATTTTCTTCCTTGGTTTAAGCACCATTTAGACTGAATCCAAGTCAGTCTCGATATACTGTAAAGTATATCCCCTGTATAAAGGACTTAATCCACTTATACAGTAACACTTAGATTAAATCTAAGTCAATCTCGATATACTGTAAAGTATATCCCCTGTATAAAGGACTTAGTCCACTTATACAGTATTTGAAGTGAGGTACGCTTACAGCGAATCTCCTTAAGACAATTACGTCCCCCGCACCGGTGCTAACGGGATAATGGACGCTGGTCTCCCAAGATACAACACTTCTTCACGGTATTTGGATAGCACTACCAAATCACCGTACGGTCGAACCGTAGTCAACCAGTACTCTTTTGGAGGAACACCCACTGTTGAGGACGTAGGAAGGTTGAAGAATTTTGACAGAATCTCCTTTAGGAAGTCGCTTTGGATTCCCACTTCACTTGGAAGTCGCGGATTCCCACTTCGTTGGAAGTCGCTCTGGAAGTCGTGGATTCCCACTTCGCTGGAGCCCAGTTCAGAACCGAAGTCAGAACTTTTAGAGAGAGAGAGAAATCTCAGATTTGGTGTGTCTTAAAATGAGAACTTGAAATGCTTTATATAGCATTTCAAAAGGGGCCTTCAGGTCTGAACCCAACCAAAGGCTGCAACCTTTGGTCTGCCAACTGGTTCGCAACCTTTGGCAGTCCAACTGGTTCGCACCCGTTGGCTGTCCAACTGGTTCGCGACCGTTGGCTGTCCAACTGGTTCGCGACCGTTGGCGGATCGGTTCAGATCCTGACAGCGGAGCGGGCAGTCCAACAGGTTCGCAACCTGTTGGTGGATCGGGTCCGGTCTGGTTTGGAAGTGGATCTGGTTCGGATCATACCTTGAGACCCAATTCAAAAAGAACCAGGCCAGGTAGGGAACCCGAACTCACTCAGACCCAAACCCAAACCCGGACCCGGACCCGAGCCCGGCACCGGCACCGGCGCCGGCCGGCCGGCCGCCGCCGCCGCCGCCAGCGGCGGCGCGCGCGCGCGCACATACGTGCATAGTTCCCTCCTTTTCGCGCGCGAAAACTCCAAGTACCCAAAGGGCACGCCCTTTGTTCTCAATTTTCTCTATATATACACCACAAACTTCCATCCCACGGCCAATGTGGGACTAAATGCTTTAAGCTACCTTTAGTCCCGTTTTGGCTTTGAATTAGGCAATCTTTGGACTTGAATATCTCATTCATTCGAAGTCGGAATTGAACATGTGAATATACCACGTTCATTACAAATGGAAGGAGAACACACTCCAACCATCATCCGGTTGATTCCATCAACGGATCTTGCCATAATTCAACTCGAAGATTCACCTTTATATTCTTCAATTCCAACAATCCCCCACAATGAATGAGAGATTCAAGGAATGACACACAAAGAGACTGACTCTATTGTGAAAGGTACTTGAGAAAAGAAACTGCATAAGGATAGGTGAACTAGGTCTTGAACCTTCCATAGCGAAAGCTTTATCGGACTTACTGGCTAATCAGTGAACTAGGTCTTGAACTGTTAGCCGTTAGTGTAAGCCAAGTCAACAAGCTTCACACAGTGACTTTCCAAATCAACTTTGGTTCTCTGTTGTGTCCGTTTTGCCCTGGACATTCTTGGTTTCAGAGAGCATCTTTAGGGAATAACAGCCTCCATAGAGATTCCCAAAGAGCCGACCCAACTCTATACTCACATAGGTGATGGACCTATGAAGAGTAGTCTACTCTACTCCACTTGTATAGTAACAAGATATAGGCATCATTAAAAGCGTTAAGCTTATCCTTAATCCACTTGTAGAAAAGCACTTATGTGCACCTTAGGAATGGATGGAGTCAAGCTCCCAAGTGCTTACTTGCTGAGTCAATCATAACTAGTTTTTCCTCTTGAACTTAGTCCGTGGGATCTCCAGTCGCTAAGTGAGGTTTCCATTAAGTTGACTCGGTAAGGTTAGGCTTTTAGACCCATTCCCCTCGATGCGCAGTTTATACGCTCTCCACTTAAACCTTTAGTAAGCGGATCCGCTAAATTATCCTTTGACGATACAAAGTCAATAGAGATAATTCCATTTGAGAGCAACTGCTTCACGGTATTATGTCTACGACGAATATGTCTAGACTTACCGTTGTATATCACATTTTGTGCCCTAGATATAGCTGCTTGATTGTCGCAGTGTATACATATAGCGGGCACTGGCTTTTGCCACAACGGTATATCTTCTAAGAATTGTCGAAGCCATTCTGCTTCTTCTCCAGCCTTATCTAAGGCTATGAATTCCGATTCCATAGTGGAACGGGCAATACATGTTTGCTTAGAAGATTTCCATGATACCGCTGCTCCTGCTAGAGTAAATACGTATCCGCTAGTTGATTTTGATTCCTCAGAATCTGCAATCCAATTAGCATCACTGTATCCTTCCAGTACAGGAGGATACTTTCCATATCTCAAGGCATATTCCTTGGTATGTGATACGTAACCCAATACTCGTAGTAGAGCGGTCCAATGTAGATCACTAGGATTACTAGTATATCTACTCAACTTGCTTACAGCGTAAGCAATATCGGGTCTAGTGCAATTCATTAAATACATTAGACTTTCGATAATCTGCGAATACTCCAACTGGCGTATTCCAGTTCCTGTATTCTTATGAAGGAGGACGTGTGGGAGAAAAGGATTTGTATTCTCTTTTATCCCATGATCCTTGAATCTTTCTATCATCTTATCCACGTAGTGAGATTGAGATAGACTGATTCCATCTGGTGTTCTAGTAATTTTAATTCCTAAAATTACATCAGCAACCCCCAGATCCTTCATATCAAAACTGTTGGATAACATTCTTTTAGTGGACTTAATAATCTCAATATTAGTCCCAAGTATCAACATGTCGTCTACATAAAGACAAACAATGATACATGCATCTCCAACTGTTTTCGTGTAAACACACTTATCGCATTCATTGATAGTGAATCCATCTTTGATCATGACACTATCAAATTTCTCATGCCATTGTTTTGGAGCCTGCTTTAAACCGTATAAGGATTTTACCAATTTACACACCTTGTGTTCTTGGCCCTTGACTTTAAATCCTTCAGGTTGCTCCATATATATCTCTTCACTTAATTCACCATTTAAGAATGCAGTCTTGACATCCATTTGATGGATATCTAAGTTGTGCAATACTGCAATCGCAATCAACATCCGTATGGACGTTATTCTTGTTACTGGTGAATAAGTATCGAAGTAGTCAAGTCCTTCTATTTGTCGATAACCCTTGGCTACTAATCTAGCCTTGTACTTATCGATAGATCCATCGGGTTTTAATTTTCGTTTGAAAATCCACTTACACCCAATTGGTTTACTTCCAGGAGGCAAGTTTACCAATTCCCAAGTATGATTACTTAGTATGGATTCTATTTCGCTATTTATAGCTTCTTTCCACATTTGTGCTTCTGGGTTTGACATAGCCTCTTTAAATGTTTGAGGCTCGCTCTCAATAGCGTATGCTATGAAATCTGGACCAAAAGATTTTGAGATTCTAGATCTCTGACTTCTTCTTGGTTCAATTTCCGCATTTACAATTGGTTCCTCGGGGCTTTCGTCCCTGAACGCCATCTCGTGTGTTCTTTTCCCAGAAGTCTTATCTGCTTCCCGTTTGTACGGAAAGATGTCTTCAAAGAACACAGCATCTCGAGATTCGATAATCATGTTTACATGAATATCTGGTATTTCTGATTTATGAACCAGAAATCTATAGGCACTACTATTCAAGGCATAGCCTATGAATATGCAGTCCATAGTTTTTGCTCCCAACTTAGTCTTTTTAGGTAATGGTGCTAGCACCTTTGCAAGGCACCCCCACATTTTGAGGTAATGGTAGGAAGGTGTCCTTCCATGCCATAACTCGAATGGTATAAGACCAAGGTTTTTGTGGGGTACTCTATTTAGAATATGATTTGCAGTTAATAGAGCTTCCCCCCACAAGTTCTGCGGAGCTCCAGAACTTACGAGCATGGAGTTAACCATCTCCTTCAAAGTTCTGTTCTTCCGTTCAGCAATTCCATTCTGCTGAGGAGTGTATGGTGCTGTAGTTTGATGTATTATACCAAAACTAGCACATAACTCACTAAAATCATTTGATTCATATTCTCTGCCTCTATCGGATTTTAGAATCTTGATTTTCTTGTTGAGTTGATTCTCAACTTCGGCTTTATATGTTGTAAACATATTTATTGCCTCATCCTTACTGTTCAAAAGATACACATAACAGTATCTTGTACAGTCATTGATAAAAGTAATGAAATACTTTTTACCGCCTCTAGTTGGCATAAACTTCAAGTCACATAGATCGCTATGGATTAACCCTAAAGGTTCTGTATTTCGATCTATTGAGTGAAATGAATTTTTAGCCAACTTGGCCTCAACACAAACCTCACACTTGCGAATTTCTTCCAAGTTGAGTTTAGGAATATATCCCAGATTAGACAAGTTCTTTAAAGACTCGTAATTTACATGCCCTAATCTAGCATGCCACAAATTAGGAGACTCAAGCAAATAAACAGAAGAATTTTCTTTATTTATAAGCTTCGGGTACAGATACACAGACTTTTTGTCTACCACTGCAACATTGTCTTTAAAAAGACAATCAACAAGATTCTTGTTTTGTTTGAGACGGCTGCGACATTCATTCGCCTTATGCCCCTCTTTGTTGCAGATGTAGCAAGTTCCCTTGAAGCGCATGTTCTTGCCTTCTTGGACCTTGCCTTTGTACCCCTGGGAAGTCTTCTTCCGCTTTAAGCCTTTGGAAGTAGACGCTTTCCCCTTTGAGTCTTCGATCACATTGGCTTTTGCTTCGTAGGAGTTCTTACTGCTCCTTTTCTCGGACTTTCTGTTGTCCTCCTCAATACGAAGCCTCACAATGAGATCCTCCAACTTCAACTCCTTTCGCTTGTGCTTAAGGTAGTTCTTGAAATCTCTCCACGCAGGTGGGAGTTTCTCCACGATAGTAGCAACCTGAAAATTTTCAGGTAGGATCATACCTTCGGCTTCTATCTCATGCAAGATAAGTTGGAACTCTTGCACCTGACTGATTACAGTCTTGCTGTCCACATTTTGTACTCCAGAAATCGTCCAACGACGAACTTCTTGGTACCAGCATCCTCAGTCTTGTACTTCTTGTCAAGACTGATCCATAACTTCTTTGCCGTTGTGATAGGACTGTAGACATTGTAAATAGAGTCATCCAGTCCATTTAAAACATAATTTCGGCAAAGGAAGTCACATTGAGTCCATGCATCAGTTGCAGGCTCTGGTGGATCTTCTTCCAGGAATCTGGCCAGATGAAGAGTGGTCAAGTAGAAGAGCATCTTCTGTTGCCACCTCTTGAATTCTGTGCCATCAAATTTTCCTGGCTTCTCCGGCTTCGGGTTAGGAAGTGGAGTAGGCATCAATGCTTGTAGCATGTTTGGTGCCTTACTTGAGCTATCTTGATTAGTCTCAGACATCTTCTGTAAGTTCAAGCAGAACAGAAGTAAGAAACTATAATTGTCTTAAGATTGTTGGGTATTCTGCTTAACAAGAATCAATCTGACAACTTATCAAGATCACTGAGATATCAACAATCTAATTGGCCAGGTCGGCAAATATCAGGTGGGAGGTTTTCCGTTCAATAGAACGTTCCTTAATTCAAGAACCACCTTTCAATTTCCTTCCTTGGTTTAAGCACCAATTAGACTGAATCCAAGTCAGTCTCGATATACTGTAAAGTATATCCCCTGTATAAAGGACTTAATCCACTTATACAGTAACACTTAGATTAAATCTAAGTCAATCTCGATATACTGTAAAGTATATCCCCTGTATAAAGGACTTAGTCCACTTATACAGTATTTGAAGTGAGGTACGCTTACAGCGAATCTCCTTAAGACAATTACGTCCCCCGCACCGGTGCTAACGGGATAATGGCGCTGGTCTCCCAAGATACAACACTTCTTCACGGTATTTGGATAGCACTACCAAATCACCGTACGGTCGAACCGTAGTCAACCAGTACTCTTTGGAGGAACACCCACTGTTGAGGACGTAGGAAGGTTGAAGAATTTTGACAGAATCTCCTTTAGGAAGTCGCTTTGGATTCCCACTTCACTTGGAAGTCGCGGATTCCCACTTCGTTGGAAGTCGCTCTGGAAGTCGTGGATTCCCACTTCGCTGGAGCCCAGTTCAGAACCGAAGTCAGAACTTTAGAGAGAGAGAGAAATCTCAGATTTGGTGTGTCTTAAAATGAGAACTTGAAATGCTTTATATAGCATTTCAAAAGGGGCCTTCAGGTCTGAACCCAACCAAAGGCTGCAACCTTTGGTCTGCCAACTGGTTCGCAACCTTTGGCAGTCCAACTGGTTCGCACCCGTTGGCTGTCCAACTGGTTCGCGACCGTTGGCTGTCCAACTGGTTCGCGACCGTTGGCGGATCGGTTCAGATCCTGACAGCGGAGCGGGCAGTCCAACAGGTTCGCAACCTGTTGGTGGATCGGGTCCGGTCTGGTTTGGAAGTGGATCTGGTTCGGATCATACCTTGAGACCCAATTCAAAAAGAACCAGGCCAGGTAGGGAACCCGAACTCACTCAGACCCAAACCCAAACCCAAACCCGGACCCGGACCCGAGCCCGGCACCGGCACCGGCGCCGGCCGGCCGGCCGCCGCCGCCGCCGCCAGCGGCGGCGCGCGCGCGCGCACATACGTGCATAGTTCCCTCCTTTTCGCGCGCGAAAACTCCAAGTACCCAAAGGGCACGCCCTTTGTCTCAATTTTCTCTATATATACACCACAAACTTCCATCCCACGGCCAATGTGGGACTAAATGCTTTAAGCTACCTTTAGTCCCGTTTGGCTTTGAATTAGGCAATCTTTGGACTTGAATATCTCATTCATTCGAAGTCGGAATTGAACATGTGAATATACCACGTTCATTACAAATGGAAGGAGAACACACTCCAACCATCATCCGGTTGATTCCATCAACGGATCTTGCCATAATTCAACTCGAAGATTCACCTTTATATTCTTCAATTCCAACAATCCCCCACAATGAATGAGAGATTCAAGGAATGACACACAAAGAGACTGACTCTATTGTGAAAGGTACTTGAGAAAAGAAACTGCATAAGGATAGGTGAACTAGGTCTTGAACCTTCCATAGCGAAAGCTTTATCGGACTTACTGGCTAATCAGTGAACTAGGTCTTGAACTGTTAGCCGTTAGTGTAAGCCAAGTCAACAAGCTTCACACAGTGACTTTCCAAATCAACTTTGGTTCTCTGTTGTGTCCGTTTTGGCCCTGGACATTCTTGGTTTCAGAGAGCATCTTTAGGGAATAACAGCCTCCATAGAGATTCCCAAAGAGCCGACCCAACTCTATACTCACATAGGTGATGGACCTATGAAGAGTAGTCTACTCTACTCCACTTGTATAGTAACAAGATATAGGCATCATTAAAAGCGTTAAGCTTATCCTTAATCCACTTGTAGAAAAGCACTTATGTGCACCTTAGGAATGGATTGGAGTCAAGCTCCCAAGTGCTTACTTGCTGAGTCAATCATAACTAGTTTTTCCTCTTGAACTTAGTCCGTGAGATCTCCAGTCGCTAAGTGAGGTTTCCATTAAGTTGACTCGGTAAGGTTAGGCTTTTAGACCCATTCCCCTCGATGCGCAGTTTATACGCTCTCCACTTAAACCTTTAGTAAGCGGATCCGCTAAATTATCCTTTGACGATACAAAGTCAATAGAGATAATTCCATTTGAGAGCAACTGCTTCACGGTATTATGTCTACGACGAATATGTCTAGACTTACCGTTGTATATCACATTTTGTGCCCTAGATATAGCTGCTTGATTGTCGCAGTGTATACATATAGCGGGCACTGGCTTTTGCCACAACGGTATATCTTCTAAGAATTGTCGAAGCCATTCTGCTTCTTCTCCAGCCTTATCTAAGGCTATGAATTCCGATTCCATAGTGGAACGGGCAATACATGTTTGCTTAGAAGATTTCCATGATACCGCTGCTCCTGCTAGAGTAAATACGTATCCGCTAGTTGATTTGATTCCTCAGAATCTGCAATCCAATTAGCATCACTGTATCCTTCCAGTACAGGAGGATACTTTCCATATCTCAAGGCATATTCCTTGGTATGTGATACGTAACCCAATACTCGTAGTAGAGCGGTCCAATGTAGATCACTAGGATTACTAGTATATCTACTCAACTTGCTTACAGCGTAAGCAATATCGGGTCTAGTGCAATTCATTAAATACATTAGACTTTCGATAATCTGCGAATACTCCAACTGGCGTATTCCAGTTCCTGTATTCTTATGAAGGTGGACGTGTGGGAGAAAAGGATTTGTATTCTCTTTTATCCCATGATCCTTGAATCTTTCTATCATCTTATCCACGTAGTGAGATTGAGATAGACTGATTCCATCTGGTGTTCTAGTAATTTTAATTCCTAAAATTACATCAGCAACCCCCAGATCCTTCATATCAAAACTGTTGGATAACATTCTTTTAGTGGACTTAATAATCTCAATATTAGTCCCAAGTATCAACATGTCGTCTACATAAAGACAAACAATGATACATGCATCTCCAACTGTTTTCGTGTAAACACACTTATCGCATTCATTGATAGTGAATCCATCTTTGATCATGACACTATCAAATTTCTCATGCCATTGTTTTGGAGCCTGCTTTAAACCGTATAAGGATTTTACCAATTTACACACCTTGTGTTCTTGGCCCTTGACTTTAAATCCTTCAGGTTGCTCCATATATATCTCTTCACTTAATTCACCATTTAAGAATGCAGTCTTGACATCCATTTGATGGATATCTAAGTTGTGCAATACTGCAATCGCAATCAACATCCGTATGGACGTTATTCTTGTTACTGGTGAATAAGTATCGAAGTAGTCAAGTCCTTCTATTTGTCGATAACCCTTGGCTACTAATCTAGCCTTGTACTTATCGATAGATCCATCGGGTTTTAATTTTCGTTTGAAAATCCACTTACACCCAATTGGTTTACTTCCAGGAGGCAAGTTTACCAATTCCCAAGTATGATTACTTAGTATGGATTCTATTTCGCTATTTATAGCTTCTTTCCACATTTGTGCTTCTGGGTTTGACATAGCCTCTTTAAATGTTTGAGGCTCGCTCTCAATAGCGTATGCTATGAAATCTGGACCAAAAGATTTGAGATTCTAAATCTCTGACTTCTTCTTGGTTCAATTTCCGCATTTACAATTGGTTCCTCGGGGCTTTCGTCCCTGAACGCCATCTCGTGTGTTCTTTTCCCAGAAGTCTTATCTGCTTCCCGTTTGTACGGAAAGATGTCTTCAAAGAACACAGCATCTCGAGATTCGATAATCATGTTTACATGAATATCTGGTATTTCTGATTTATGAACCAGAAATCTATAGGCACTACTATTCAAGGCATAGCCTATGAATATGCAGTCCATAGTTTTTGCTCCCAACTTAGTCTTTTTAGGTAATGGTGCTAGCACCTTTGCAAGGCACCCCCACATTTTGAGGTAATGGTAGGAAGGTGTCCTTCCATGCCATAACTCGAATGGTATAAGACCAAGGTTTTTGTGGGGTACTCTATTTAGAATATGATTTGCAGTTAATAGAGCTTCCCCCCACAAGTTCTGCGGAGCTCCAGAACTTACGAGCATGGAGTTAACCATCTCCTTCAAAGATCTGTTCTTCCGTTCAGCAATTCCATTCTGCTGAGGAGTGTATGGTGCGGTAGTTTGATGTATTATACCAAAACTAGCACATAACTCACTAAAATCATTTGATTCATATTCTCTGCCTCTATCGGATTTTAGAATCTTGATTTTCTTGTTGAGTTGATTCTCAACTTCGGCTTTATATGTTGTAAACATATTTATTGCCTCATCCTTACTGTTCAAAAGATACACATAACAGTATCTTGTACAGTCATTGATAAAAGTAATGAAATACTTTTTACCGCCTCTAGTTGGCATAAACTTCAAGTCACATAGATCGCTATGGATTAACCCTAAAGGTTCTGTATTTCGATCTATTGAGTGAAATGAATTTTTAGCCAACTTGCCTCAACACAAACCTCACACTTGCGAATTTCTTCCAAGTTGAGTTTAGGAATATATCCCAGATTAGACAAGTTCTTTAAAGACTCGTAATTTACATGCCCTAATCTAGCATGCCACAAATTAGGAGACTCAAGCAAATAAACAGAAGAATTTTCTTTATTTATAAGCTTCGGGTACAGATACACAGACTTTTTGTCTACCACTGCAACATTGTCTTTAAAAAGACAATCAACAAGATTCTTGTTTTGTTTGAGACGGCTGCGACATTCATTCGCCTTATGCCCCTCTTTGTTGCAGATGTAGCAAGTTCCCTTGAAGCGCATGTTCTTGCCTTCTTGGACCTTGCCTTTGTACCCCTGGGAAGTCTTCTTCCGCTTTAAGCCTTTGGAAGTAGACGCTTTCCCCTTTGAGTCTTCGATCACATTGGCTTTTGCTTCGTAGGAGTTCTTACTGCTCCTTTTCTCGGACTTTCTGTTGTCCTCCTCAATACGAAGCCTCACAATGAGATCCTCCAACTTCAACTCCTTTCGCTTGTGCTTAAGGTAGTTCTTGAAATCTCTCCACGCAGGTGGGAGTTTCTCCACGATAGTAGCAACCTGAAAATTTTCAGGTAGGATCATACCTTCGGCTTCTATCTCATGCAAGATAAGTTGGAACTCTTGCACCTGACTGATTACAGTCTTGCTGTCCACCATTTTGTACTCCAGAAATCGTCCAACGACGAACTTCTTGGTACCAGCATCCTCAGTCTTGTACTTCTTGTCAAGACTGATCCATAACTTCTTTGCCGTTGTGATAGGACTGTAGACATTGTAAATAGAGTCATCCAGTCCATTTAAACATAATTTCGGCAAAGGAAGTCACATTGAGTCCATGCATCAGTTGCAGGCTCTGGTGGATCTTCTTCCAGGAATCTGGCCAGATGAAGAGTGGTCAAGTAGAAGAGCATCTTCTGTTGCCACCTCTTGAATTCTGTGCCATCAAATTTTCCTGGCTTCTCCGGCTTCGGGTTAGGAAGTGGAGTAGGCATCAATGCTTGTAGCATGTTGGTGCCTTACTTGAGCTATCTTGATTAGTCTCAGACATCTTCTGTAAGTTCAAGCAGAACAGAAGTAAGAAACTATAATTGTCTTAAGATTGTTGGGTATTCTGCTTAACAAGAATCAATCTGACAACTTATCAAGATCACTGAGATATCAACAATCTAATTGGCCAGGTCGGCAAATATCAGGTGGGAGGTTTTCCGTTCAATAGAACGTTCCTTAATTCAAGAACCACCTTTCAATTTCCTTCCTTGGTTTAAGCACCAATTAGACTGAATCCAAGTCAGTCTCGATATACTGTAAAGTATATCCCCTGTATAAAGGACTTAATCCACTTATACAGTAACACTTAGATTAAATCTAAGTCAATCTCGATATACTGTAAAGTATATCCCCTGTATAAAGGACTTAGTCCACTTATACAGTATTTGAAGTGAGGTACGCTTACAGCGAATCTCCTTAAGACAATTACGTCCCCGCACCGGTGCTAACGGGATAATGGACGCTGGTCTCCCAAGATACAACACTTCTTCACGGTATTTGATAGCACTACCAAATCACCGTACGGTCGAACCGTAGTCAACAGTACTCTTTTGGAGGAACACCCACTGTGAGGACGTAGGAAGGTTGAAGAATTTTGACAGAATCTCCTTTAGGAAGTCGCTTTGGATTCCCACTTCACTTGGAAGTCGCGGATTCCCACTTCGTTGGAAGTCGCTCTGGAAGTCGTGGATTCCCACTTCGCTGGAGCCCAGTTCAGAACCGAAGTCAGAACTTTTAGAGAGAGAGAGAAATCTAGATTTGGTGTGTCTTAAAATGAGAACTTGAAATGCTTTATATAGCATTTCAAAAGGGGCCTTCAGGTCTGAACCCAACCAAAGGCTGCAACCTTTGGTCTGCCAACTGGTTCGCAACCTTGGCAGTCCAACTGGTTCGCACCCGTTGGCTGTCCAACTGGTTCGCGACCGTTGGCGGATCGGTTCAGATCCTGACAGCGGAGCGGGCAGTCCAACAGGTTCGCAACCTGTTGGTGGATCGGGTCCGGTCTGGTTTGGAAGTGGATCTGGTTCGGATCATACCTTGAGACCCAATTCAAAAAGAACCAGGCCAGGTAGGGAACCCGAACTCACTCAGACCCAAACCCAAACCCGGACCCGAGCCCGGCACCGGCACCGGCACCGGCGCCGGCGCCGGCGCCGCTGCCGCCGCCGCCAGCGGCGGCGCGCGCGCGCGCGCACATACGTGCATAGTTCCCTCCTTTTCGCGCGCGAAAACTCCAAGTACCCAAAGGGCACGCCCTTTGTTCTCAATTTTCTCTATATACACCACAAAACTTCCATCCCACGGCCAATGTGGGACTAAATGCTTTAAGCTACCTTTAGTCCCGTTTTGGCTTTGAATTAGGCAATCTTTGGACTTGAATATCTCATTCATTCGAAGTCGGAATTGAACATGTGAATATACCACGTTCATTACAAATGGA
Source organism: Agave tequilana (assembly GCA_038442645.1). Lineage (NCBI taxonomy): Eukaryota > Viridiplantae > Streptophyta > Magnoliopsida > Asparagales > Asparagaceae > Agave > Agave tequilana. The sequence continues at coordinate 13,308 of JAVJIF010003578.1, read as the reverse complement.
AGGAGAACACACTCCAACCATCATCCGGTTGATTCCATCAACGGATCTTGCCATAATTCAACTCGAAGATTCACCTTTATATTCTTCAATTCCAACAGAGAGATGGAGAGGGAAGGGAGGAAAGAGCAGCAAGGAGGGGAGGAGGCGGGAAGAAGGGAGAAGAGAGTGCCGTTCAGTTCTCTCGGCTCTCTTTTTTTGGGGACAGGTAGACGGACAAAATTTAAGAAGGAGTCACAAGAGAAACCTCACTTGGCTCGATTTGATTAATCTCGTCGTTTAAAATTTTAATTTACTGAATGGGCTGGAAAAACAGAGTCTCTAACTGGGGTTCATCTGTTTTTCATCCGAAAGAGCCCACATCCAGAGCCCGACCCAAAGCCCAACCGGAGCGAATTCGGGTGTGAACCCGAAACCCAATTCTAACCCATCGAAAGGGTTTTAGAAACGGCGACAGCTCTGGAAAAAAGAGTGAAGAGGGGGATCAAAGAGGAGCAAGAAAAAGGGGGAAAATAAAGAAAGAAAGAGAAGAAAATCATGCCGCTGTACGATTGCTTGCTGCTGATGAAGTCCAACGTGAGGAAGGAGATGATGATGGATATGGTTTCTCGAGTGGGGAAGCGCGTGTACCAAAGGAAGGGGGTCATCACCGACATCAGGTCCTTCGGCTCCGTCTTCCTCGGCTACGGCATCAAGAAGCTCGACGGCAGGCACTACAAGGTTCTATTCTTGATTTTTCTTGAACCCGTTTGATTCATTTTGACCTATTCGTCTTGGTTTATGCCTTGCTTCTGATGTGTTTGTATAAATGCCTGACCCAAGATCAAAACTTTGCATGTCAAACGACGAAATTTGATATCCCATGCCAAATAGACCACAACACGAGATATCCAGTTGATTTGCGCTTCCATCATGAAATTTAATTCATTTCACCTATTTTGTTTCTATCTATATTGTGGTCCTATACGTTTGTATAAATGCCTGCCTCAAAATAAAAAATTGAATCTCATAATATAACTTGATAAAGTTTGACCTTTGATAGGTTCGTGTCAAATAGACCACAATGTTGCTTGCTTTATAATGTGCTTAGTGTATGTTCGTATAAATGCTTTGCATATCGTGATAAAAACTCAATAATAGTTGAATTTTGATACGCTCCCATGCTAAATAGACAACATGATAACATGCCAATTTGATTTGAGCTTCCATTGTGAGATTTTCGATCACCTCCCAATGTATAGTTATTTCAGCTACACTGTTCAATCTTCAGCACTGATAGTGTTGGGAAATTAACACGTTTTCTGTTTATGAAAGAACAACATGATATCCCAAGTTAATTAGTCTAAATAATATGGACTATGGAGTCCAAAACTTAGAGATCAAGAAGTAAAATGATTAGAGATAGAAAGAGGAGGGATGCTGAGCGTTGCGTCACTGGTAAAACAGGGGTTTGCTTATTAAGGTCCTTGCCACTACACCAAAACTCTGAAGTTGAGGTAAGGATTGAGATATTTAACACGCCCCCGCACGTCGAGCGCGCCTTTTTATGTGCCAAAACCTAGGCTTTTGTCCTAGCGGTATTTTTATTTTTTTAAATTCACTTTTATATACGCGCTCGTGGGATTTGAACCTGGATTGCTCTCATACCATATTGAAGTCCCTGTCACTACACCAAAACATCGAAGTTAAAGTTGAGAGTAGAGGTATTTATATTTGAACATTACTGACTTAAAGAATGCACTTATAGGAGATCAATGCTTTATTTTCTAGGTTAGTCGCAATTCAAAATTTTATTGAGTGCCCCACCCGAGAGAGAATCTCTTACAATTCATTATAGAGGGGTCTCCTCCAGTATAAAACAATATGATTTGTTTGTATGAATGTGATATTGTGAATGGCCAATTCGTGATTCCAGCTTCACCCACGGACACTAAGCCTTGAGTTAGAGATTGAGGGAAAGTAAGAAGAAGAGAAGGAAATAATAGGAGGAAAAATGGATTTTACTAGCTGATAATATCTGATTACAACTCTACTTGTATATATAGGAGAGATGGTAAGGTTGCTGCTTCTTACAGCATAATGATGCAGATAAAATATAAGAGATTTTTAAGAAAATGGGCAGTGCCTGATGTATTAGAGCGACGGCAACCCTCCATGATCCTCATGCCAATCCATCTTGTTGAATCTGTTAATCCAAGGCAATTAATAAAACCCCAAGGCTGGTTCTCACTCCTTTATTGCATGCTATGCTGAGCATACTATACTCTCACTCATAGCTTCTTGTCATACTACGGTCCTACTAAGTGGGTCTGGGCTTTGGCTTTGTCCTTGACTTATACATACTCTAAAAGTGTTAAACAGTCCATCTGTGCTCATAAAGCATCAAGGGACTGATTGTTATAAGAGAAAAGCAATATGGATTGGTATTTGCGTCCCGATTATGGTAATGTTGTTCGGATAGATCATCTTCTCATGGCATTTTGTTTTTCATGAAAGAGTTTTGAATTGTTCCGTTCTTATCCGTCCTGCAAAACTAGATGGAAAACGTACTCACTTTTGTTTAATTCTTATGACAGCTTGCTTGAAGGGAAGCCAGCTCATTTGTATTTGTATAATGCTTTCATGTTGCAATCTTTCAAGGCTTAAATTTGCCCATTCCTGTTTGGGGCAATGGTCAGCCAGTCCATTTCCCTGAATGAATTTATCAATGTCATGTGAATACTTTTCATTTGCCCTAAAAAAATTCTATAGATGTGTATACTCTAGCTAATTGAGTCCACAGTTATCTTTGCAGAGTCAGTTGATTTTTGACCATTTTTAAGGACATAGTAGCAAAACTACTATGAAACAAACTCTTTTACGAACTCAAAATCAATTTCTTAACTATCATGTTATTGTATTACTATCCCAAACAACATTTTAGTCGTGGAGAAACATTATGCTTCTCATATAGTAATTGAGACACACCCAATAAAAGTAGAGCCTATATTGGCTTTTTCAGATTATTTTGGAGCATGAGTCTGTTGAGCATTGAGTTTTCTGTTTTGTAGAGCACTCTATAAATAAGCTTTTATAGTGTTACCTTGCTTATCCCCAGACATGTCAATTATTTCAAGTCACTGCACCTCCGATTAGGGTATAAGCTGACATTTGAAAGCTTCTCCATTGTTCAAGTGAAATTAGTACTTGGGAATCAGATAGAGAAAAATATGTACTGGACTTATCTCTTCTAAGTTCAATAAAGTGCATTTGTAATAAAATGGTCTGACTTCTTAAACGTCGTCTCACTGTTTACTGCATTGGAACACTGTATTATTTCTGTTGCAGCTTCAATGAATCATTATCCAATTTGCAGAATATTTTTCTTCTTATAGATGAATTCACAATTTGGTTTCACAATTTGGTTTCAAGATGACCATTCAAATAATCTTCATTGTTCTCTTGCTTCCATCTACATTTGATCTTCATCTTCAGCAATACGTCTCAGCCAAATTATAAGAAATGCACACAAATATTCACATTGACTTATAGTTTTTAGGAGTTCATTTGGCGAGTCTCAATTTTCCTAGCACTTTGAGTTGCAATATCTGTTTGCTCTATGAACTTGTACCTTAGTTCATTGCATCAGAAGGCTCAAAACTGTTCCATCATATTTAAAGAAACAAATAAATTAATCAACAGTCAGACTATGGACTCATACTAACTTAATTCATGAACCTTGACAATCATGTGCAATACACACCGTTTTCGTTGCTGCTTTCGACAGTGAAACATGTGATCAATATTTATGATTAACAAGCTCTTGTTTGTTCTCAGTAGAAGGTCAAATGGCGCCTTTAATCTAGCATGAAACTGGCAGATGACAATATAGAAAAGACCAGTATCTCCGTTCTTTGATTATTCAAGTTTTTATTTCTTAGAAAAATTCGTTATAGAAGTTGGACACTATAGAAGTTGAATGTTCTGTTTCATTATTCTGTAAATGTCTCCATGCATGTTAACCTCAAGACGGACTAGTTTTATACTTAAAAGAAAGAACATATCTGCTGAAAAGAATGCACATATGTTACTTACCGCAAACATTCACTTGCTATACTAGAAAACATATGTTTGACCTAGGGGAGTGCCAGCTAGAGTTCATTCGGTTAGGGGGATAAAGTAATAAATACCTACTTAGTAAGTTTGACATCCATTCTCAATTTATGTTGCTGGTTGGAGATTTCCGAAGTGGATTTGGCTCTTTCGAGAATGGGTTAATGGATCGAGCCAAATTGCTGGAGATTTTTGAATTAGATGCTTCATGCCAATCAATGTAATTCGTAAAGAATCTCATATACTAGATATCTATAGGATTCAAGGAATCTCATAATATGAGTAAAGCCTTCAGCGAGAAGAATATGATCTAAGGATTGTGCATCTTTGTCATTGTTTTACTTCTGAATTCAGAGACTTGAGTCGCATGCATATGCAACTGAAGGCTACGTAGGCTCTTATCATGCATATGCTTGGGATAGATGAAAGTATAAGATGCTCATGCTCCCAAATGATTTGTTGGAGGCATACTCAATACACGTGGATTACCATCTGGCATTTACATTTAATTGTTTTTTGCTGCACGAGAGACATTATAGTACTCAAAACTGTAGGTGTCTTTTTAGTCTTTTCAAAGTCATAATCACATAAACTTGTAACAAATGTCTGTCAATTGCATTCTCAAACTAATATTGGAAAACAACTAATCTGAAACAAAGAACATTTTTTGCTTACTACTAATATATATATATAAAATATATTGACTTCTTTAACAGTGATATTTCGTAACAATTATTAAACATGCGGTGCATTGATTTCTGTATACATTCAATTCTCAACCTAGTAACTAGGTAGAGCCAGCCAGTTAGCTAATTCTTTCTATAGAGATTTTTAGTATTGGCTGTTACATAGCCAATGATATCTTTGTGGGTCATTGAACATAAAGTGCAGCGCGCAAGTTCTGTTGTCGTATATGTTTATTTTGAGGAAATTGTCGGATACGTTTATGTAACTACTCTCCAACAAAGCAACGTATCTGAGTAGCAATTCTTAGATTGATTCAAAAGCCAGCAACAATTGTTGTATGACGTTGAGGTTTTGAGGGATCACCCGGTGACAAATATTTACATCATACTTACCTAGCCTAGCGCCCTAGCCTCCCTCCTGTCTGGTGGTCAGTTCGGTAAATGTGATTGGAGATTTTCTGTGAGAAGTTCCTCATGTAGGAACCAGGAAAGTGGTTGGGAAAAACCATGCTTCCGATTATCAAAGAAAAGGTCCAACTTGTACCTGCCAATTTTCAGGGTAATATATGCGGGTGTCTGCTGGTTCATATATGTACTCTGCCTGGGAGGGAGGGTGCTGGGAAGTACCATGCTGAACATGCGCTCACAGTATTGAAGTATGTTTCAAAAGGCTTGGACTGACCGTTTGATGGAGATGGAATATGAAATGAACTTCTACAAGGCATTAGGCTTCTTTAATTGTGGTTGAAGAGAGAGGCTGCCATCAAGAACTCGGAATAAGATTTTGCTTTTGTCTACCTATTAATCCTTCTTAAGAAAATAGCCGGTAACTTCATTTATATCTATCTTATTGTTGGTCATCAAGTTCTTTAGTGGGGTTCTAGAGGCAGTAATAGTTGGCTTGACATAACTGAAGACTTCTTGCTGACTAGAACAGAAAAGGGTATGTTAGTTATCTCTGCTGTCGCTTCAAACTTGGCTGGTTTGTAAAGAACTTGCTGAACTATCTTGATTAATGAATTATTTCTGTCTAGGATTAGATTGTGGTACCTATCAGTTAGACATGACAGACAATTTTAATCTGCATTTAGAGCCACCAACTTGTTGATCCCTCTTTTAAGCTTACATTCACCATCCCTACTTCCCTAGTTATGAGGGCAAAACTGCTCTTTAGGATTCTTGGTTGTATTTGACTTTTGGGTCATTATGTAGATTTGAGATAAGTTGGATGAGAAGACCTCCTATAATTGTTTTAAAGAAATTACTAAAAGTTTTGGCTGCAAGAAGGTAATTGTTGTACAAAAGATGCAAAGTAATGCTAGCAAGTTGGTTTCTACAAGCTTTAGAAGAGATTATAGGTCACAATGACATACTGTCCTTCCCTTCTTCTTGAAATAAAGGCACCATTTTAAATATGAAAATTTTGCAAAATGATTTTGTTAAGCCCACATGAAAAATACAAATCTATTTAGTGGAAGATATAGCCGAAGACATGGTGCTGTTTAGTTCCATGCCTTCAGCAAAATAAATCACAATAACTTGATTGCATTACCTGTTTTGACTTTTTTTTTCCCCTGTAATTTGCGCAACTTTTCTTCATAGTTGAGCTGGATTAAGTTATTTTTCTTTGTTCATTTGTTATATATTCCTACTTGAGGTGTTATATAATCATTGCATTTTGGCCTTCAGTATTTTTGTACAAAAGGACTCATGGCTTGTTTATCAGCGTGCTTACATAATGTTCTGTTTTCTAGGGTCACCTTATGCAAATGACCTTCATGGTTCCCCCAAGCTTTAACAAGGAACTCCAGTATTTGAACAAGGAGGATCGGCTGCTGCGCTGGCTTGTTGTAAAGCACAGGAGCAACACGGTGTACGGTCTTGAGCAAACCAACGAGGATGATGGATCGGACAATTTTAGAATGTTCCGCGACTATAACAAGGTTGACGATGACACCGATGATGACAAGGATGACGATGACGACGACGAGGAGGAGGAGGAGAATGAAGTTCAATAGGCTTTAAGAAAATTTACCTGGCCTTTGGAGTTGAATTCCCTGTAGAAGTTAAATCATATGGTTCCAAGTTTTTGATAGAAAGAGAACCTATGTGATTATAAGAAGACAACGAGTACTGGGTTTTTGAATGTGTCCTTATTAGGGGCTTTGTTTGCCGAGATTTTGATGGTCTGATGCAGTGCCCACTATGTGGTTATGTATTGTTAACAGCCTTGCTGGGAGAACTAAAAAGGGAAGGCTTCTCTCTTCCTGTGTTGTTGTATGCTATATAATGATTCTGATCAGTCAACATTTTTTTGTGACAGTTGTTACTTTGTTAACTGTGGAGACGGCCCTAACTGAGCTTTGGATGGAAGTTACTGATTTATGTATCCGACCCCAAAAGTTTGTGTGAAATCTTAGTTCTTGCTCGTGTGTATAAGATATAGGGTGTATAACTTTGATCATAAACATCAATTTCAGTCATGTTTATCTTCGTATAATTTCCTTCAGATTGAGCCGACATCTATTACAGCAGTTAAATTTTGCTGTCTTTGTCGTGAATTCTTGATTGAACTGACAAGCTGCAGACATTGCTGTGGTCTGAAGTTTGTGAGAGGATGGAAGATGAAGGAAGAAGGATAGCAGAGCAATTAGAAGAATCATGTGAGAGGATGAAATGGAGAGGAATCTGGCCAATTTTGGACGAACAACAAAAGTGCATGAAAAAGTTTTGTAATGCGCCAGCAAAAAAAAAAAAAAATGCTACCTTTAGTAGGTTGTGTATATTCCTTGGCCTCCCACCACTATTGCCTTGTGCTCTCTCTTTTGCCCATTCTCCATTGCCTCTCTTTTTTCTTTTTTCTTTTTAAAAGAGAACCAGGATGAATAAAGAGACAAATCTAGCTTCAACTCTCTCTTTTTCTCTCTCTCTATACTGTTGGCATGTGATCTTCAGCGGCAGAGGCAGACACTGGATCCAACAAAATTAACAGTAATGGTCAGAGAGAAGTACAGATAAGTATTGCACTGATAACCATAGGAAAATGTTTCATAAAAGCCCCATCACCCTCCATGATCTATAGGAGTAACATGGCCTCTGATTCCTACAAGCATTACTCAAATCACAAAAGAATGATTTTAGTAAAAAAATTATACTTCTTTTATTGGGTCACCAACTAAGCACCACCATCATGCTTCTTCATTCACTTGCTAGGTTTCTAACCATTCAATCAAAAAACTGCCCTTCAAGTTTAAACTAGTCATATTTTTAACGATTCAGTTCGATTTCTGAGAATATTTTAAATCGGTTTTTCTTCATGAATCTTTTTCTTCCATTCAGCAGCGTTCATGACAGCTATAAAATTTTCCAAATCTACAAGCGTCCACTAATGATTAATGTCATGATAAGATCCCCAAGCCTCTCTCGTGATCTCATCCTCCTTGTGAGGCTACTACAAGAAAAATGTTTGTTAACCACCAAAAACATAGTTGTCAAAAGGTCCCCTCCACTTAAATGTGCATGCTTTGTTGGCACATGCCCCATGATCCTCTGCCCATAAACAAAGTGATAGAAAACAAAGGTAGGTTCTCTCCTCCCTTTCCCTCCCTCTCTCATTTAAAATTAGGTTGAGAAAATGGCATCCCTAAAACAAGGAAAAAAAATTAAGAAAAACTTTGGCTCACTTCACTAGACATTCTCCCCACTGCGGTAAGCTCACCGCGCTTGTCCATTTTTGTCTCTGGACTATACCTCTTTAAATTTCCCTGTTTTTTGTTGCCATCCTCTTGGATCTTCTCCAATTCTCGCAGACCCACACCAAACCAAAAACCAAAAAACAAAACCAACCCATTTCTCCTCTCTCTCTGTAGATCCCAAGCCACCATTAAAAAGCTCATCTTGGACCTCTCTTTTTGGACTACAGCCAACCCATGATGGCATGCAGAGAGCTCTGCCTGCTGCTGCTCGTTCTGCTTCCATTGCTTGAGCTCAACTTGGGAACTTTTGCATATGAAACGACCTGCTCGTGGACTGTGCCGATGAGGAGAGGCCGGAGACGATATCGATCGCCGATTTCGGCGGGGTTGGAGATGGGAGGACGGTGAACACGTGGGCGTTCATGAAGGCAGTGTACAGGATCCAGCACTTGAGGAGGAGAGGGGGGACGATGCTTTACGTACCCCCTGGTGTTTGGCTCACTGGGAGCTTCAATCTCACCGGCCACATGACACTCTACTTGGCCAGGGGAGCTGTCATCAAGGCCACCAAGGTTTGCTCTGTTTTGTGCATTGGAAGAAAAGATTTTGATTATGTGTTTTGTTGGAAATTTCTTTTTTTTTTTTTTTATAGGATACATGGAACTGGCCTTTGATGGATCCTTTGCCGTCGTATGGGAGAGGGAGAGAGCTGCCAGGGGGGAGATATGCAAGCTTGATCCATGGGAATGGACTTCGTGACGTTATAATCACTGGTGAGCTTGATAAATTCATGGACCTGTGTAGTGTTTATTCTTCTGCTGGCACAATATGAATTCAGTTTGTTCAAGGAGTTAGTGATACAGGCCAGGAATCAAACATATTGAATAAATCTCTAATATTGTTACCATACCTTCAGGATTAACCATTATTGTGAGAATAGTTTATTTGACATTCATCTTCTGTTAATATAAAAATTTTTAATGTGATATAAGATTAAAACCATTGATTTAGCTTATGGTCAACAATGTTAAAAGCTATGCTTGGATGTTGTGAAAGTGAGCAAAAGCAAGAAAACAAAGTTATGAGATTTTTTGCGTCTTTTCCCATGTTCATGCTTCTTGCTCAGCTCAATTAGGACATGTTTTTACTACTCAGAAAAACCATGGAAATTGCAAGTCCACATTTTTTGAAAATATCACATGTTGCCTAGACATGAGTTCAGATGTAAACAGTGTTAATTATCACACACACCATCTCAGAATTGCATGAGCCAAGGATCATTTCTCAGTAGGCCCAGTTGGTGAGTACTATATAGAATGATATTAGCGGATATTCCTGAAATATAATCGTTGAGTTCTGCTAGTGAAATTTATCAGGTTCTGTAATCTTACGTCATCTTCAATTTGTTCAAATCTTCGTATATTGTTCACATCTTCGTATATTGTGGGTTGCAGTTTTGCAAAGTAAAGCTGCCTGTTACTTTTCTGAGAGAATCGATTACATGCATTAAATGTTTTCTATGCTGGCCTGTATTTTGCTGGTGTATTCTGGTTCGTTCTTGTCCAAATTGTTTACGATGGCAGGCGACAGGGGAGTGATCGATGGCCAGGGAGAAGTTTGGTGGAATATGTGGAGGCAGAGGTCCCTCAAGTTCACAAGACCACATCTCTTGGAGTTCATGCATTCAAGAGATATCCTGATCTCTAATGTCGTCTTCCAGAACTCACCATTTTGGAATATTCATCCAGTTTATTGCACGTAAGTTATCTATATAAACTTGTCGCGAACATGGCATCAATCTTCTTCCTACTATTCGCTAAAAGCTCGATATATTTATACAATCTCAAAGATCTGTTCACATTATGGTTTAATTAATTGTTTAATTGGAAGTTTTGATTGTTGATTACTATTGGAGAGGCTTCAAATATGGTCATAAGTTGTGCCATCCATGCTTCATTTTGTGTATGAAAAATATGAGCAGAGTATTGAGCTATTGTTAAACTTTTGATGCATGTTTTCTTCCTTTTTGCAGCAATGTGGTAGTTAAATATGTAAGCATATGGCTCCCTATGACTCTCCTAACACTGATGGAGTTGACCCTGGTAAAATTCCATGTTCAGTGTAAACTATATGCTCATATTTGAGGCAAATCAGGGAATGTACTACTTACAATAACCCTATGCTACTCCTAAACTTTCACAGATTCCAGCACCAATGTCTGCATTGAGGACTCCTACATTGCAACCGGAGACGACGCCGTGGCCATCAAGAGCGGCTGGGATGAATACGGCATTTTCTACAGTCGTCCCAGCTCCGGCATCACCGTCCGCAGAGTGACCGTCTCCTCCCCCTTCGCTGGAATTGCCATCGGGAGTGAAACCTCGGGGGTGTGTCCAACGTCGTGGTGGAGAACATAAACATATACAACACGGGCATCGGCATTCACATAAAGACCAACGCCGAAGGGGAGGCTACATAAAGGACATAAGGATCTCCGACGTGCACATGAACAATGTTCGGAAGGGGTGAGGATTGCTGGAGATGTCGGTGACCATCCGGACAACAAGTTCAACCCGAATGCGCTTCCCATAGTCGATGGGGTGACGATCAAGAACGTGTGGGGGGTAGGAGTGCAGCAGCCGGGGTCGATTCAGGGGATCAGGAACGCGCCCTTCACCCGGATTTGCCTGTCCAATGTGAAGCTGTGGGGTACGGCCGGAAAGTGGCAGCAGGTGCCGTGGAAGTGCACGGACGTGAGCGGGGCGGCGATGGGGTGCTGCCCTGGCCGTGCGCTGAGCTGATGAGCAGCACATTTGAGGCAGGTTTCTGTTACAATGCTTCTTAGTGTTTTTGTTGGTTGATTTCGTTGATATGTTTCTGTTGTCGTGTGAAGAAGAACGTAATTTAACGCCATTATGTCGATGAGAATAAATTGTTTTAGGAGCTTGGAAATGGCCAAGTTGTCGAAATTTAATTCAGTAGATTATAAACATCATTGGGATATCATAATCCGCTGATTGACGCTACAATATCGATCAAAAGAGAGATAACAGAGACGCGCGCACACAAAGAGTCAAAAATTGAACAAAAAAATTTCTGAAAATGACTTTGTAGAATCCTTTGTTACCGAGAAATTATTCCTGTGTGCTTTGTATGCATATTTGCACACATGCATCCGAACAGAAAGTCAAATAGAAAGGAAGTCCACTTACGTGCAAGTGTATCGGGCGCACACAATAAAATCTCACTTAGTTTTGTACAAAGATACATTACTCTTGTCAATTTGCAAAGTTACAGGACTTCTCTCAATTTATATGGCCCTAATCTTCGGGCGTTAATGGTGAGAACAACAAGAGTACATAATAGTATATATGAACCAAGCAAGGTGGTGTTCAGCCACAAATTCATAAATCAGTACCATACATACAAGTTTCGGTGGACATATATGAGCTTTTATGCAACATAGAATCTCTCGTCTTCTGAATTGAAGACAATTTCTTCTCAAAATATTTGAGTGTTCTGAATCAAAGAGATAACAGACCACTCTCGTGGAGCCAAATAATCATTTGTAAACACATTTTGTTAGTTAAATTTAATCTACTTACACATAATTAAGGAACTCATTTTCTATCATAAATGGACAGACATAGATGCATCAAAAGTAAAAAGATACAATAGTATAAAGAACAAGATGCATCTAAGCACAAAGATGTACAATTCACACACACACACACACACACACACACACACACACACACACACACACACACACGTGCAGTAAAAAGAATAGTAGTGGTCGGCAAGGAATTTTTATGCCATTCTGCCAATGAGAATAACTTTTCTTAGAGCTTGGAAATCTCCAAACAATATCAAACTTTAATTTTCATAATCAGGGATTAACAAACTTCAATTCAGTAGCTCATAAACATCATTGAGAGATTAGAATCAGCTGATATAACACGATTTCAGAAAAGATTCAGAAGTTCACAGAGCCAGTTGAAAAACCAGCCTCCCGTCTCTCTCTCCTCAATTTCTTCTCCATCGTCTTCTGCATCATCCTCTTCACATCCTTCTAGTGTTGCATCGCCTTCTTCCAGTGAGCATCATTGTCACTATCACTTTCACTTTCACTATCATCAGAGTGCTCTTCTTGCTCTTTCATCCTCGAAGCCTTCTTCATCACCATCATCATCTTCCGCTTCTTATCTTCTTCCATTTCATGACACCTCTTCATCTCCATCTTTGGGAACCTGATCATGGGAAACTCCAACGTCCTCGTGCTGATGTGGCTGTCAGAGGGGACCAGACACCGAGAGGGTGGGCAATCTGGCGGCGGCGATCAGCATCACTGATGGAGGCAGACGGCTCAGTGTGATCTTGCGGGCCCTGCAACGGGGCAGTAGTGGTGGGGGTGAATGTGGAGAGGATAACACAATTACCAGCCATCATCTTTGAGGAGAGTGAGCAGTGGGTTCTGCCTAGCAAAGGAAAATTTGATATATAGGATGAGTAGAGAGTTTTATACTGTTCATAGGCAATTACAGTATGTTTGGTTGCTTGCATCTGTCTTGTGTTATCCAAATTGAAATTCAACTTTCCTAGATGCTTCTCGTGTTGTTTGGATGGAAAACGGCATCGTGGAAAATGAGGTCTTTCCTAGTTTAGTTAGTAAGAACCATTCCTAAGTGCTTTGTATGCATGCAACCGGACAGAAAGTTGAACCGGGCGAGTCTACGAGTTAGCCTCTCAATTTGCATGCATATGAAATCAGGTCAGTCTCCAAAGATGGTCTTTGAACTACCAATACGAAAACAGGGTGAGAGAATCAAGAGCGTTTT